>CM076580.1:233999809-234219809 GCA_034641835.2 Pinus albicaulis
ATCAAATGTGCAATTTCTTTTATTTTTTGTTCAAATTGAGCTAGCACCTTATCTACATGTAGATATGCATTTATAACTGCCACCCTTATTTTCATGATTTTATCAATTCATTCCTCTCGTTAATCAATGTAGATAGTAGTATTTTAAATTCTAATTTGTTAAGTATTCTTACTGGGTAGTTTCGTAGGAATGTCTCCAACCATCATGTTGAATTTATTTTTTCAATGAGTGAGGGAAGATGTTTTTGTTCAAAATACCGACCAAGAAGAATATCTACACCAATATTGTATTAATAAAACTCTATAGTGCATTGCAATCCACTAGTAAAAATTGGGATGTATTTAGTGAAATTATTAATGAAAATGATTTCTCCATCAATAGATATCATTGGAATGATGTCTTTATGCAGTATTGGTTTTGCTCTAAAATTAGCATAAGAAACCATAACCCCTATGTCTATTTGGGAATCCAAATTGTAGGCATTGTATCTTATAGGCCCATTTTGTATGGGAATAATTACTCGATTTGTGATTCCCTTTATTTATTGATATAGGGGAGCATACTAAATCAAATCTTGACATAGTTACTTGACTTCCTTTAAATATTTAGCTTTAGGATATGCTCTGGAAAGTGTTTTTTCTTGTTCTTCATTTGATGATGGATCTTTCTTTTACTGCAAAATTTGAAATATATATATATATTTTTTTGTCTTTAACAAGATATTTTTCAACCTTTCTTAATGTATACTTTTTCTATTTTATTTTTTGTTGTAGTTGGATTATTTGGTGTTACCTTTGCCGCATTTTTCTATTGATTTTCTTGTCATGTGGTAGGTTTTTCTCTTTGGAGGAATATTTGGAGTACTTAGGAATGAAAGTGTGGTTGGAAGAAGAAGGCATAGTCTATTAGGGGAGGAGTAATAATGAGAGGGGAATAAATTGTGGGAAATATTCTAAGGGATTCACCATGGTTTCACAAGGGTGTTGGGAAGTAAGAAGATCAATTTGAGCAGAGAGATATATTTTCCTATGAATATGACATACATGTGTATTAGCTATTTGTCTGTGGAGTCCAATAATTTCATAGGAAAGATTGGAATTAGAAGGCATTAGAGGAAATATCGACATTTGGAATTTGAATAGTTAATACTATATGCAACTTTATGAAAATAGTTCTAATATTTTCATACATTGCCTTTGTTTTTTTTTATGGAAATTATTTTCTTAGTGGCCTACATTTCCATGGATGTAACATTTACTTATTTACCTTGGATTGGTCCCAGTCTTAAATGAAAATCTTTTCTTAAGAGGATGGCAAGCCTTGGAGAATTTTTTTTTCTTTCCTTTCCCTACAGAGCATGAACAACGAATAAGACTAGATGCATGCTTCGGATTTGGATTAAAACAACCATAATCATAAGTATCTTATGAATTGGTTGTAGAGGTTGGTTGATGAATTTTGAGTGCTTCTTTAATTGTTTATAAGCCTTGAAAGTTATGCATGCATCCAACTGAGATTTTTATATCTCTTGATGTAGACTTGCAACAATGTAATCTTCAATTATTTTCCCTTTCTCTTCAAATATTTTCCTTAAAATTTTAGGGATAATCCTTGGACCATGATGCAAAATTGTATCTTTTAAATATTGGATTTTCTCTATCTCTAGATATGTATAAAAATTCGTTTTTCATGCATTTGTATTAATACCTTAAGGAAAGATCACATGATCCTTGGGAGATGAATATATTATCATATTATTTTTTATATAATTTGATATCACCATAGAATTTTTTATTGGTAGGCTTGAATAGGTTTGTTAGGGGCGTTGGGTCTACTAGTTCTACACCATCTGTGAGGATATTACTTCTATGCTCTTGTGGTATTTGTGGCCACCATTGGGCCAATCGACCTGTGAATCCCAAAGTTGGACTTTTATCTAATTTAATGAAGGATAATTTATTATCAGATAAGGTCCTGTAGGCTATTTCCTATTATACACCTAATCCTTAGGGATGGGTAAGAAAATTGTAAATATGTAAATATAGGAGAAGAGTTATAATAGGAAGCGACCTTGGAATATGAATCCCAAAGGTCACATTTCCTTGTGATATATACTCTTTTTTATATTAACGCAAATTAATACAATTTGGGAGTTATTTTCCTTGGCCTGACATGGTATTAGATCCACAAAATCCAATTTAGGTGTTTTTTTCTACTGTATGTCACTCTTCCAATACTCTTTCACCTCACTCCCATCTCTACCCTTGCATAAACACAACCTTTTGTAGGACTAACTTTGCTGCAAATGATATAGTAATGTTCCTCTTTTATCTCCCTCTTCAAACTTTCAATCTCGCTAAACTCCGTTTGGGGTCAAAATTGAACTACCTTACACTCTCTTGTTAGGTTTTCGCTCGTCTAGGTCAATCCCACTTCACTATAAAAAAAATATTTGCAGTAATTGGGGTCATAATTGAACTATATTACACTCTCTTATCATGTTTTACCTCTTCTGGTTCAATTTCACTTCACTTTAAACAATGTTCTTGTAGTTGTCCAAACTAGTGTGAAGCACAAAGGTTTGAAAGAGTCACAAAGTGAACCCTTGCTTACATTACTACACGTCAAAAGTATAGGGGATATCAATTGATTTATTGGCTAGATATAATTTATTTTTGACCTTGTATGCCCAGTAGAGTCTCTTGTTAAATAAAATAATCTTCAATGGGAAGAGAAAAAAGATCTTTGTGGGTGAGGTAAACCTATAGTATAATGAGCCTCACAATTTTGAATACAAAGTAACCCAAGGCATCAAATAAAGAACTATGAAGAACATGTGGGATGATTCTTCTAGTCAAGCCCATCCACCCTTCTTCCTTCCAAATTTCGTGAATAGTGGACGATAACCATTTGTAAGCAAAAGATTTAATTTCACTCTTCAAACCAAATTTGATTCTTGTTCCCCACACCATAAGTAAAATAACCCCGAACATTGGACATGAGATAGAATGGAGACATATAATGGGTAGGAAATTTTCCAACCTTAATGATACTAGGCCCAAGAAGCCGAGATGGTATTGTGGACCTCAAGCTTTCTATATTTGTATATTATTACTATAATGGTGACACATTGTTGTGGGATGGTATTTTTTCTTTTCTATTTTTTTTCACTCTTTCAGTTAGTTGGTAAATGTTGAGAGGTTTGGTGGAAAAAAAGTTCTTAATTTGTTTATTTTGATGGTAAATATTTGATTTTTGGTAGAAGAAAATTCCCTCCATCCCCTTACCACATATGTTTTGAAAATAATTCATCGTATACTTCTGGTATCCAATTGTAATCTATAAATTATCATGGATATCCACTAGACAATTCGACATAAAATATTTGATAAAACTATATTTAAACGTGTGAAAAATATATTGTTAAGGTTTTATTTCTCTTTAGAATTATAGATCTATAGGTTACTATTGATTACATATGCATGTAAATTACATTTATGTAGAAAATATATATTACCAAAATAACAACTCACAAACCACGATTTAACACAAGACATAACCTAGGAAACTCTTTCAGGAGAAACTTAGTTGGAACGTGAGGCCACTATGCTTTCCTTCTCTGAACATAAAATGGTTGTAAGTAAAAAAAGTAAGGCTTGTGGACAGTGGGCTACTATAATGAAAAACTTCTCTCTATGTTCTCTCTTCCTACCCTTCTCAACTATTTGGATTTACTATGGAACAAATGCACTAAAAAAGCACATGACACATTTTCCTCCTATTGGTTTGGTTATAACACAACCCAATATCCTAATACTAGTTAGGTTTGACTACCTCAATTCTTAATCAAAGTTACAATATAGATTCTTCTAGATTCTTCTTCAGAATAATCACATGGCTAGCCCATTTTTCCATCATTTTATGGGGGATGATGTGGCATCCTCTTCTAAATATGGTGGTGAAAATAATAAGGTCAACTTCTAAGTGGAATAAATTTTGCATATAGACTTTGATTGAGACAATTTTTGCGTCACTGGAAAAATATCTATGTGTATATTATGAAAAAAAAATTGGCATTAAAGAATTAAATTTTTACCCCCAAAAAAAATCATTTTATTCCCTTTACATCAATAACAACCATTTTTAACAAGTTTCACTACTATTGGGGGGAATTTTGTTTCTATTATTTACATAGTTGTACCACAAGGAGAAGTCATGGATTTGGTTGTCGAGATAAAATACAACACCGCCCTAAGAATATCCAATGTATGTGCATGTGAATATGGTATTTTATACTTCTCCTTAGCTAGGTTGTGATTTAAAATTGTGAGATTTCCAATTCAATCCATATGCATAATTTATTATAACATAGTTTTATGATGATAATGAAATTGTAACTATGAAAATTGACAATAATTTTCATGATGTCTTGAAACAAGGTTTAAATAATATGCACTTGGAAGTGTCCTTAATGAGGAAACATAATAGGGAAAAATAAAAATGACCTCAAATATAACCTTCAACCCCTCGTGCTGAGAGATATGATCTTCACCTTGTATATCATTGAAATAATGGAAATGAAGTGAAGACATGTAGGATCCAATGGGAGAAGAGAGAGGAAAAATAAGAACAAAATGAAATAAATTTTAAGGTGTTGAACTCACTCATTTCTTTATTCTTCATTGTAATGTTGGCATAAATGAAGATTTTTTCAAAACTTCATTTGTTTCTTAGAGATATTTTTGGTTGCATAACATTAGTGTTACTTTGCACATGTATTTTAGAGATATTTATATGAGGAGTTGAATGAAAATTTAGAATATATAGTGAAATTTGTATCTCAAACCTATGAATTGGCACTATCAAGCCCAATTTTCCTAGATTTCCATATTTTGTTTTGAATAGTGTTCTCTATCTTCCTTAATTGTGGAAGAAATTGTTTTCTCCTATGAAAATTTAATAACAAGGCCTCTTAATGTGTTTGATTTGAAATAAGGAGGTATTCCAATTGCATGTTCACCATGATAGGATTTGAGGATGATAAGTTGTTGAAGCTGAAATGGAATCTACATGATGACATAATTCTACATTCCTCTCTCACCATGAAGTATATGCATTTTCATCTAGTTTCTTGTGGCACGATAGATTTGGGCACATAAATTATGATAATATTCATGAGTTGAAGAAAAATGGTGTCTCTATTTTTCCCACCATTCCAAGAAACTTGAAGCAATGTGACACATATAACCTTGGTAAACATAGAAAGTAGATATTTCATGATTCCACTTTGAGAACACGTAAAAATAAATAATTGATACATTCTTATTTGTGTGGATATGTTCATATTGAATTTTCCTTTGGCAATGAGTATATCATGACTTTTATTGATGACTACTCAAGGATGTGTTTAGTTTAATTGTTTAAGTAGAAATATCAGTCATTTGAAATATTTAAAAATATTCATCTATAGATATAAAATGAATCTCAATCTCATATTGGCACTCTTTGTAGAGATAATGGAGGGGAATACTATTTAAATGAGTTTGAAAGTGAACTTTTTCAACATCTGGTTAAGCATCAAACCAATGTTCCATAAAATCATTAAGTGAATAGTGTATTAAAAAGAATTAATGAGAAATACATGAATATTTTATGTCCAGTGTTTTTTTTTCAAAAATGAAAGGTCAGTTTTTTGGGATAATGTAGTTTTGTGAAATTGTATAAAGTCCATCTCATGTTTTTGGGAACAAGACTCCTTATGGAATGCCATATGACTACATTGCTTCACTTATTAATATGCCTTAAAATCTAGGAAGAATTGAAGAAAACTTGGTTCAAGGATATGAAAGTGAATTTTATTGGGGTACTCAAATTCCACTAAGGCATATTGTATTTATGATGAGGTAAATAATATATTCATTATTTCCAAAAATGTATTTTTTCTTGAATCAACCAAGATTCATAGTAATATTGTTGAACAATAACTTAATCATATAGATAAATTCATCCATAAATGACATATCACAAGTTTAATGATGAGATTCCACAACTTGAATGGGGGATCCATATCTTGTATCAACCCTTAGAATGCCCTTATGAAGTGTCATCTCCCTCTCATGTAGAAGGTCATCCATTTGACTAGAATAGGGAGTTTAATTTGATGATGTGATCGAGAGGATTGAAAGAAAAAAACATGATGGGAATGTAGAAACATTAGAGGAGAAACCTTGGCCATCACATTAATGTGCAATGTGGCTCATAAAGACACTTGAAAGCATTCGACCTAATCAGAATGGAAAATAGGAACCAAGAGTTCTAAAAAATAAGATTATGTAGGTGATGTAGATAATTTAGATTTTGTTGATGTTAATGATATGGATGTTTCATATGATTGTGAATTTAATTTATCTAGTAACTTAGCCAACTTCCTTTGAAGAAGCTACTTCTCATGATGAGTGGAAAGAAACTGTGAATAAGTAGTATGATGTTCTCATCAGTAATGGGACATGGAAGTTGGTAGATTTTCCATTTTACACCAAACCAATAAGTTATAGATGGGTATACAAGAGCAAGTGCAAATTAGATTGATCATTTGAAAATCATAAGGTGAGGCTTGTGGTGAAACCATAGACTATATGGAAAAATCACCCCAAAAACATAATAGGGCACCATTAATGCATTTTCAACTTTGGGATCACATAATAGGTAGAATATTTATCACATGGATTTGAAGGTATCCTTCTTGAATGAATATTTAAAAGAAAATTTATACATGTATCAATAAGAAGGACTTGTTATGAAGGGTTAGGAATATAAGGTATGCAAAAAAATTGAGTCTCGATATGGCCTAAAGAAAGAAAAGCTAATTGGGTATCTTTTTAAGATCATTTTCATGATGCATATTTGTTTGCCAACAAAGTTGACAACATTGTTGTCTATGTCAAAATTGTTACAAATTCATAAACTTCAAACTAGCTAGACATACTTTTATCACAATAAAGAGAATACAAAATCTCAAACTTCAAACTATTTAGACATACTTTGATAACAATAACGAGAATACAAATTCAAAACTAGAATTTACTAATTTATAAACTAAGAAATGCAAGCATTAAACATGGGTGGGGAGAAGAAAAATCAAGCCTCCCAACCATCTAAGATATACCCAATTGAGATAGAGTTAAGATTCACTTATACATTTATTTTAAGAAGAAAAGCTACAATCACTAAGTTGACACATTTCTCTCTTAAAGTAAAATAAAATATTTCTAAACAGAAAAACAATTTCAGTTGTAATAAAAGAATAAAATGAATATTGTATACATGTTTAGTTTGTTGTCCATATGACATAATATAATTGCATGTAATGTAATTGGAAGTAAAAAAAATGTGATTAATATGTTTACACATTATACTTTTCAAACTCTCTTAAAGTAAAATAAAATATTTCTAAATAGAAAAACAATTTCAGTTGTAATAAAATAATAAAATGAATATTGTATATATGTTTAGTTAGTTGTCCATATGACATAATATAATTGCATGTAATGTAATTGGAAGTAAAATATTTTAATATTGTATATATTATCCATAAAATATTTTAATACAAATTAATATTGGAGTATACTTAAAAATATATTAATAATAAAAAATTTTATTAAAATGTGTGTTGATCAACTGATTAACGGATCAACTCAACTTGTCATAAGATGGATGAAAAGATTCATGTTCTAATTTCTTCTTTTAGAGAAGAAATTAGAATGGATTTGAACCAATGGAATTGGAGAAAATAGATCAGTCCGTTTGGGAACGAACTTGGGTGTGGATAGAGGGACTTGAACCCTCACGGTCTATAAAGCCAACGGATTTTCCTCCTACTGCAATTTGCATTGTTTTTGACATTGACATATAGAATTGGACTCTATCTTTATCCTCGTCCAACCATTTATTCCAAAAACTAATTCAATTTTCCATCTAGAGTAGATAAGTTCATAATTCGATTACTTAATGTCAAATCAGTACTTCAACTCGAATCTGGAATCTATCTTATGAACAAAATGCTTGGAACGATTCAAGTTCTAATCGCCAGTCCAGTTTTGTCTGATGTTATATAAAATATCTCTCCACTTTTGAGGTGTAAATAGAGCGTTCTATAACTACAGTATTGGACCAAATGAGATTCATTCATTAGAATAGCTTCCATTGAGTCTCTGCACCTATCCCCTTCCTATCTTAGGAGAAGAAACATTGTCTTCATGAACCGGATTTGGCTCAGGATTACCCAATCAAAATATTCCTGGGTTCCCTGGATTTGGAAGCTATCACTTGGTAGGTTTCCATACCAAGGCTCAATTCGATCAAGTCCATAGTGTCTACCAATTCCTCCATATCCCCTTCTTGAAGAACAAGATCATACCTTGTTCTAATCCTATTATGTAATATCCATCAGCATTATTCATTGGATATTTGCTCAATATTGGGTGGTAGAAATATCCTCCCCTACTCCTCTTCTCTCGCCATCTCTATCTCTATCCCAATCGAATATGACTTGGAATCATTATATTATTTATCCATTTGAAATGAAATGTTATTATCCTCCCCTAGTCGATTTGGAAAAGTGAGTAAAATGATCGATATCAATTGACCCTTTCTTTCCCTTGAAATAATCTACATTCAGACAATGTTCCTTTGTAATCGTAATCTGGATTGCGTCATTGAATCCGATTTGCGCTATAATCATTAGGATTCCAAAGGAATCTATGGATCTCACACTAGTGAAATGAGGAGTTATATTCCATCGAGCATGCTTAGCTCAGAGGTTAGAGTATCACACTTGTAATGCGATGGTCATCAGTTCGATCCCGATAGCTGGCTCTTTTCTGTTCCTCTCATTTCCATAATCCACAAAGTTTTGTTAGGATCAAGATGGAGTGGCGAATACTCTTACGATTGTTCTTCGGGTCCGTCATGCCATGATCACTTATTCCCAACTAGGAACGGGATGAATGAAATGATTAGAGCTATTAGGATCTATAAAAAATTAGAGAAAGATCTTTGTTTTCCATATAAAAGAATTATAAAAGAATTCCAGTAGTACTCATACAAATTATACTATTTTTTTTTTCTAGCACTATCTGTTAATTGAAAAATAATCATGTACTAATACTAATCGAAACAAAATTGGTTGGAAAGATTATTTTCAGTTTTTTCAACATACTGTAAAGATATTAAACTCGAACTTCAATATCATATCGAACTTAAATTCTAAGTTCAATATTGTCATTTCTATTTTGGATTCTCACTTGAATAAGCTCAAAATAATTGATCCTAAACTATTAAAGAAAAATAACTTAGATATAAATGACTTGTTGGATCTAATGGGTACTCTAATCGTTCATTTAAAAAAATTAAAACCCTTTCTTTTTCTTTTGGATGACCATAATCTTTCACAAAGATTGAAATTATTGATTGATGAAGGAACAATTGCACCATTTTTTCTAAATGATATACTGATTAATCCATCGATTATTGACTTATTTTATAATGAAAAGAATCGCATGGAATCGTTTGATAACACTGATTTTTCGACGATATCCAACGATCGAGAAAATTGGTTGAATCCTATGAAACTATCTGATCAGAGCTCATTAAGAGCTTCTTTTCACGGAGCAAATACGCTCTAATTTTTTGATTATTTGCATCATCCTCGGCCAAATTATAGGAAGAGATTACCTTCTGATATGAAAAGGATTTATATAAAAAGGAAGAATCTTACATATGGACAATTATTCAATCTTTTTCTCATCCACAACAATATATCTTCCTTGCTCATTGGTGAAATAGGACCCGTTCACTTGGAAAAAGAGACTATTTCTTTGATCAAGTCACAAGTATCTAACATATTCTTACCTAAATATTTACAACGAAAACGAAGTGGTGAACAACCGTTTGTATTAATCTATGATTTGTACAGATCCTTCAATTTACTAACTAAATTGAATCCATTCGTTCGTGACAAGAGATATATTTCCTCGATCGAAGAGATTTCTACAACGCCTTTAACAAAAGAACAAATAGTCAATTTAGAAAAAACTTTTTGCCAACCTTTTTTCAATAGATCCGATTCAGAAGAAAACAACTTGGATAAATGCCTTAAAGGGGTTTCAGTTCAAACGTGGGTCTTATTCAAACTCGATCTTATCAAGATGATTTACTATCCGAAATCTTTTCCAATAAGAACCAGGAAATGTTTCATTGTATTCAAGATTGGTTTGTAACCAAAAGTTTCAAAAACATAATTGGAAACGAGGGCATAGATGGGAGGAGTACCCTTTCTAATTCATCTAAAGAGGAACAGAAGATTAAACCATCACCGCATTTTAATGAACCTGCTAAAAAATAAGAGATGTATAGGATCTCTCAAATAGATAGTATTTTGTCAAAATGGGATTTGTTCAAAACATATATGCCATGGTTTTTTACCTCTGCATGGTGTAAATATCTTAAAAATATGCTTTTATATACTCTTCCAGAGATATTACTACATGGCAGTAATCCATTTGTTTCTATTTTGCAAGATATTAAGCATAATATTATGCTTAAATGGAATATATTGTGGGAACTTTCTCATCCATTATGGGAACCTATCAAATGGAAATTGAGAACGAATCTAACCAATCTTTTGAATTTGAGATTCAGAACGACTCTTATGAATAATTTTTTCTCTTCCTGCGAGGATTGTTTCATAGAGGAAACTAGTGATCGAGAATGGACACATCTGAGATTAATAAATGCTCGGAGGTATGAATATGGGATTCTTATCCCTTTTTTCGTTCTTATGTATTCTATTCTTTGATATTTTAAAGTGATTTATTCCACCTTTATCAATTTAAAGATATATGTTGAACTCATCCAGTATTTAGAGGATCCATCATACGTGATAGAGTTGCAAAAGCTGATAAATCCTCCCATGTATAATTACCTTCTCTATTATATAGACATAGAAAGTCTTCCTTCTACGAAGAGGAAGAGGACGAATAGAAAGCTCAATTTGCTTATAACTATAATAAGAGAGTTGAACGGATTATTCTCTAGCATGGATATCTCCGAAAAAGAGATGGAAATACTAGTTCAGTTTCTAATGATGGAAAAAACCTTTCTCAATTTGAATCAAATATGACTGTAAGTCATATTTTCCTCAAGAAGGAATTTGGAGATCAAATCACTGGACAACTGGGGCTTATTCACTTACGATATTTGGCCCACACTTATCAAAAAGGTCTAATGAATTATGAGTTAAATCTGTTTTGTTTAGCAGAAAATTGAATATTCCTTTCTTTTTATCAGAAGATTACCTCTTCACAAATATTGTGTCAAACCAACTGCAAAATGCCTTTCTCATTCCACTCAGGATAATTATTTTCCAAAGGAATTTTACTTATAGGTCCTATGGGAACTGGCCGATCCTATTTGATCAAAAGTCTAGCAGCAGACTCATATGTTCCTTTAATAAGAATATCTTTGAAGAAGCTCTTGTATGGTAAGTTTTTATATTACCCTAATCCTAGACGTATTCCTACTGAGTTTAATACTTTTTGGAGAGACACAATAGACCATTTCCATATTACCTTCAAATTGGCGAAAAGAATGTCTCCTTTTATAATATGGATTCCAAACATTCATGAACTGAATGTCAATGACACAATTACCCATTTATTTGGTTTAGGCTTCACTGACTCTTTCCTTGGTTTATTATTGAACTATATTTCTAGCGGTGGTGAGAAAGATTCTATTAGAAATATTCTTTTTATTGCTTCAACTCATATCCCCCAAAGAGTGGATCAAACTCTAATAGCTCCAAATCGATTAGATAGCTCGATCAATATTTGAATGCTTGTTATCTCACAACAACAAAGGGAATTTCCTATTCTTTTATGTAGCAAGGGATTATACTCAGAAAAAGAGGTATCCTTTCCCGATGAATTTGGATCTATAACCATAGATTGTGATGCACGAAATTTAGCATCACTAGCCAATGAGGCCTTAATAACTAGTATTACCCGAAAGAAATCAGTTATAGACACTAATACAATTCGATACGCTATTTATAGTCAAAATTTTCATCTTCAATCTATGGATAATCAGGTTGGATCTGGTCAAAATGATGAAAGACTTATCTACAAAGTAGGAAAGGTTGTTATACAAAATACGCTTAGAAGGAATTCTCCCATGAATCCTCTATCTACCAAAAAGGAATTGTGAAAGAAAAGGTTTTGTTATTTGTTCGAATGGTATTTAGAACCTTCGATTGCTGAAACAACTATGAAGGAATTGACCATACTTCCCCATATTTTGGGTTGCTTGGCTGGATCAAGGCCTCGAGATTCTTGGTCTATATCAGAACGAAATAGAGAGAATTGTATTCCTCTCGATAAATTCGCTGAGCATGATCTTGATCTAGCTTCTAGTCTTTTAGAAAGTATTCTGGTGGAGTTTCCATTTTCTAGGTTAGGAATATGTCGGGGTCAGTTCGATAAGGACCAGAGTAAGTTCGATAAGGATCAAATCACATTTGTTCCTCAACCCAAAATGAGAAATAATCATATGATATGATTTATAAAAGAATATGAATTGAATTTTACTCTCGCCACAAAAAAAATGTATAGGGATATGGATATGGATGAATAACTAATAAAGAGCATAGTTTGGACTCCTAGGACCTGGCGTCTTAGTTTTCTTTGCAGTAACCGATTCGATCATACAAAAATACCCAATTCATTTGGATCTTCGTATCGGTTCGGATCGAAGAAAAAAACGCAGATAGAAAGATTGAAATTTGCTAGACAATATCCAAGGCAATATAAATCATCGGAGAAACCCACGTTCTGTGGAGGAAAATGATTTATTTGGGATCCCTTCCTATTTCAAGAGCAGCGCCCCGTGTTTTCATGCCGAGAATTTTTCGCAAACGAAGTCATTCCATTGTCACGTTCAAATTCTTTTCAGGTGCGTATAACTACGGATCTAACTACTTCCGATTTTTCCAGGGGCATGTTAGGTACCGCTTCTTTAATTATAGCAATTATAACATCACCTATATGAGCGCATTTACGATTACTTGCTCCTAGAACTCGAATACACATTATTTTTTGCGCTCCACTGTTATCCACTATATTCAAATAAGTTTGAGACTAAATCATTTTTCCTCCAAAAGATTTGTTATCTCGGCAGACATGAAAAAAAAGGAAGAGTTCTTACGAACTAGTAATCTTCTTCCACCAGAAAGAAATCTTTGATTCTGTATGGGTTAAGTAGTAACAAATTGGGTACGTATAGGCATTTTGTATGCAGCTATTCTAGTAGCTGCTCTAGCAACGATTTAAGATACTCTACCCATTTCATAAAGTATTCGACCTGGTTTTATGACAGATACCCAATTTTCAGGAGATCCTTTCTCGGAACCCATACGTGTTTCTGTAGTTCTCATTGTAATAGGTTTTTCGGGAAATATATGTACCCATATTTTTCCACCACGACGAGCATAACGAGTAATCGTTCTTCGTCTGGCTTCTATCTGCCCAGCTGTGATCCAAGCAGGTTCAAGTGCTTGAAGAGCAAATCTACCGAAACAAATGCGATTTCCGCGGTAAGATACTCCTTTCATTCTTCCCCTATGTTGTTTACAAAATTTTGTTCTTTTTGGGTTATAGTCGATGGTTAATAGTATTTTGATCCCGTCTCTAATTCAGAACCGGACATGAAAGTTTCTTCTCATCTGGCTCCTCGTGAATAATCTATGTCATTAATTAGTTTCACTACAGTACTTCCTTTCAGCCAATCTGTAGAAATGGAGAATTTATCAACCATTCCTCTATCCATTCCGCTCCGCCTTCCTACTGGAAAGGGATTAGAGTTCCTCATTTTTTTGTAAGGATCTCGAATGAACTTTAGCATTACCATTATGCTACTGGAAATGTAGCGTAATATTATCAACATACCAATCCATCCATTCCGATCCGAAACTAGGATCGAAACAATTTATTATTTTCTATAAATAATGGCATAGAACCCATGGAATCACACATGGGGATGATATTATTTCATAATGGAATTGCTCGTGCATTTCGTAATATATTCATGTTATTTCTCTATGACGAATAATGACTAATTCGCAGTTTCAGCTATATTGATTCATTCTTCTTCTGTTTCTGCTCCTCCCAATGGTTCATCTCCCTATTGGGTCCCATTCTTTCCCTCCTTTATGGTTGGATAGAAAGGAGTGCTCAATCCTTTAGAAGAACTCAAAGTAATTATCTTTCTTCGTATCTCTACCATTTATAATTTGTAATTCCCAAACTGTTGTGACAAAGATACTAAAAAATAGATGACTAATCTAGTGAAATTTGATCCTATTTATGAAACCCCCTTCTACATCTCCTCAAAATAGGATCAATTCATTCATTAACAGCCTATATATAGTAATATTAGGTTGATGGTAATATTAGCCTGTATGTAATATTATTGGGAGCTATCAATATATTTGGATGTCTCCCCTAAAATTGGAAAGTCCAACAAGATAATAATCATATGGGAGATCATGGATCAAAAACATAGTTTCGTTCTAGATATGTATATAATCAAACCATCCAATCAAAAAGATTAGAAAGTGATGGTATAACCATTTATTGTTTGGAATCTAGGTGCTCCGATTCTTCCCATCGTAAGCGAAAATTGACAGATATTCTTTGTCCGATAACGCATGTGACTATTTCCCATTCTCTTTCAGAGTAGCGGGATCTGAACCCACAACCTCTATCACCCCAAGATGGCACACTACCAAGCTGCGCCATGCTCCATTATAACTATCAACCAACAATAAAATTGATTCAAATTTTCATGTTAATGCCCTAACTTATATTTTATTTTGACTTATATTATATTCACAGATCACTCCCTCTGCTAGACACGTTCCATAACATTGACGATCTGGTGTAAATAAGCTAGTGTGGTCCCTACGAAGTCGCCATGGTGAAATGGTAGACATGCTGCTCTTAGGAAGCAGTGCGAGAGCATCTCGGTTCAAATCTGAGTGGCGATATTTTTCCAGGAAGATCTCATCCATCACTTCTTCCTATGTAAGAATATCTATTCAATCTATTTCCATTGTAATGGATCAATCCTATCTTTCCATCATAGATCTCATTCGGGAATAAAATGAATAAATGAGTTTATTATGATTTTCATAACTTTAGAACATATATTGGCTCTCATCTCTTTTTCTCTCATTTTGGTTGTCACTCTCATTTATTGGGGAACCTTAGTTTATCGAATTGAAGGACTAAGTAGTTCGGGAGGAAAGGGCATGATAGTTACTTTTGTTTGTACAACGGGATTATTAATTACTCGTTGGCTTTATTCAAGACATTTACCGTTGAGTAATTTGTATGAATCATTCATGTTCCTTTCCTGGAGTTCATCCGTGTTCCATATAGTTCTAGAAGTACGGAGTCGAGATGATCGGTGGTTAGGTGCAATCACCGCGCCAAGTGCTATGTTAACTCATGGTTTTGCTACTTTAGGTCTTCCTGAGGAAATGCAACGATCCGGAATGTTAGTACCCGCGCTACAATCTCATTGGTCAATGATGCATGTAAGTATGATATTGTTCAGCTATGCAACCCTTTCATGTGGATCCCTAACATCAATAGCTCTTCTAGTGATTATGTCCGAAGTAAATAGACAGGTTCTTTTTGGTGTGATGGACAATTTATTTTCCCGATCCATTCTTCCCAATGAAAATTTTTATTCACATGAAAAGCAAAAAAGTGATTTGCAATACACTTTTTATTTTTCATCAACGAATTATTGTAAATGTAAATTGATTAAACAATTAGATCATTGGAGTTATCGTGCAATTGGTCTCGGTTTTTCTCTTTCAACCATAGGTACTCTTTCTGGAGCAATATGGGCCAATGAAGCATGGGGATCTTATTGGAGCTGGGATCCAAAAGAAACTTGGGCATTAATTACTTGGACCATATTCACAATCTATCTGCATACTAGAATGAATAAGGGTTGGTAGGGTGAGGAACCGGCAATTGTGGCTTCTTTAGGATTTTTTATAGTTTGGATCCGTTATTTGGGGGTCAATATATTAGGAATAGGGTTACACAGCTATGGATGGTTGGAACCATAAATGGACCAAATTACCGGAAAAGGAAGGATAGATTTGATCCAGTTCCTTAATAAAAAGAAAATTGATTCCAGTTCCCGCATAGGAAAGAAAGGTATAATATCTCGAGGAGAAAATGACCCTAATTGGCCACTAGATATTGCAAAATGTGACTATTTAGGAGCAAATGATCCTAATTGGCCACTGCATATTGCTAAAATAAAGAAATGTGACAATACTATTTATTGTTTCAATTGGATCAATTAGTTATCAAGTTGGAAATGGTAATAGACGGAATGTATAGGTAATGAAAAGGAACCCGTAGATACAGGAAAACCCACAAATATTGTTGATAGAGTCAAGGCGCTCATTATAGAAGATATTTTCCATATCTCTATAAAAACCCATACTTGATCCAAGATCTCAAGTATGGGTTTTTATCAGTGGATAAAAATAAAAATAAAAAATATGATATCAGTAAGCTAGACCCATACTGCGCGTTGTCTCATGCCATAAATAAACACGGACACTCAAGAAATCTGTTGGAAAAGCGAATTCACACCGCTTACAACCTACGCAGTCTTCTGTTCTTGGAGCAGAAGCAATTTTCTTAGCTTTACATCCTTCCCAAGATATCATTTCCAATACATTTGTAGGACAAGCTCATACGCATTGTGTACAACCAATACATGTATCATAAATTTTGACCGAATGTGCCATTGGATCTCTATTAGTTACTAATTTTTTTTTAATTTGATAAGATCATATATAGCCATATAGTCTAATATATGCCCAATAAAGAAGGCTAATGACGCAGTCACTCCACTGAAAGTCAACACACTCTCGTTCTTTTGTTACCCTCGTTCCACGTGGTCCTCTTTCGCACTCTCGCAATGTTATTTATCAATTTTGGGAAAATTGATAAATAAATATAAATGCAGCTTTTATAATGTTATGTTATAATCCCGGCTTATATATATACATACATCAACTATGATTCACCATATAATCAACTTTTTCCCTTTTTAATAATACAGTGAGCCGACGAGATATTTTATCAACAGTTTATAACAATTACCTTTGTAATGGCATGTGGGTCCGGCCCCACCTATATCCTGTGGACCAATCACCGTGGCGTCGTACCTGACTAAATATCATGCGTCTCTGTCGAACTAGGACCGTCCAATGACCTCCTTTCGAATCAACGGTTTGTATACATTCCGCTGTGTGTCCCACGGCAGTTCTTTAACGCGCGAAATGGTGGTTTTGCTGCACGTCCCATCCTCCACGTGTCATCTTCTCAGTGGAATCGCTCCACGACCCAGCGATACCGCCTTCGTGCCAAAGGTGGTGCGGAATGGGGGAAATCCACCTTAGTAAATCTGCTTCCGGTTTTCTACAGTACGCAACTGTGGTTCGCGTCGGGTTATCTTCCTTCATATGTCTTAACTCCAGGTTTCGACTCGGTTAAGAAAAATAATCAAAGGCGACTTTCTTTGTTAATCGGGATTCCGCTACCATTAAACAAATTGAATGACCACGGTTCCAAGGCTTTTCTCCTTGAGTAAATTGAGGTAACCATAGCCTGGGGCATACAGAATCTATACCAAGGTCTGTTCCGTGATTACAATTGCACAGAGTTTTATCACTTCGCAATTAAACAACCCCTTGACAATTTATGATTCGACACGATTCTAAGGAAATCCACACAGAAATCATTTAATTGGAAGCAACGCTGGATACACAGTTGGATTACAGAAAATCCTTTGCTCTTCTCTCTTCCTTCTTCTACATCCGAAGAATACAATTATATACATAAACCTATGACTCTTCGGTTCTCTAGTGAGGACTGGTTGGAAAACCAACAGTTTAATTACAATAATTCAAATAACGGAACTAACTATTCGACTTATACAACTCTAACTAGTATAATTAAAACAGTTAGCCGAGGTATTGACACCTGGTTGTTACAATTTGATGAATTTCTAACCCTCAATAGCCACAACATGTGGATAAAAATCCTACATTGCTGGCTATTGCCTAATGCCCCTGCATCAGACTCCCGAGGGAAATTTTCTTCATGGGCTCCTGTCCATGAGCTCCTCCACTGATCTGCCTATCTTCTGCAGCATTTCTTCAGTCATCCAAGTGGCATCTTCTTCTGGTTTATCCTTCCATTTGATCAAGTACTGATAGTACTCCTGTCCTCTGGTCTTCCTGAATGGTCTTTTATCCAATATCTTTTCTGGTTGCAATGGTTGTGCTGTAGGTAGCTGTTCTTTCCACTCAATCTGTTCCCTGTCTGCTGACTTGTCCTCTGTACCATCATCCTCATACTTGTACAAATCTGCAACATTAAAAATGGGAGATATTCCAACATCAGGTGGAAATTCAATCTCATAAGCATTTGCAGAAAACTTCCTAAGTATCTTGCATGGCCCAATCTTTTTGAACTTCAATTTATTATACTGCTTCTTTGGGGACCTCTCCTTCCTCAAGTGTGCCAAAACCAAGTCTCCTACTTCAAAGTGAAATTATTTTCTACTCAAGTCTTCTCTGCTTTTGTATTTGATGCTACTGCCTTGTAGTTGTTGTTTCACTTGTTCATGAATGGCCTGGATCTCTGAAACAAATTCTTCACCATCTGCACTCCTTAACTCTGCTCTTCCCAAATTTCTTAACTCTGATATTCCTCTGGGGTGCATTCCATAAACAATATGAAATGGGCTCTGCCCTGTGCTTCTTTTTGGTGAGTCATTGTATGCATATTCTGCTTGGGGCAAAATATGATCCCACTGCTTGGGATGTTCTCCTGCAAGACTCCTCAACAAATTTCCCAAACTCCTATTCACTACCTCAGTTTGTCCATCAGTCTAGGGATGATAAGCTGAGCTAAAACTCAGTTTAGTGCCAAGTTTCTTCCATAGTGTCCTCCAAAAATGACCCACAAATCTGGTGTCTCTGTCTGAAACAATACTCCCGGGCAACGCATGCAATCTAACAACTTCTTTGAAAAACAAGTTAGCAACATGGGTAGCATCACTAGTTTTATAGCATGGAATAAAATGTGCCATTTTGGAGAATCTGTCTACCACAACAAAGACTGCATCATTCCCTCTCTGAGTCTTGGGCAATCCTAGAGCAAAATCCATACTCACCATGTCCCAAGGCCTGTTTGGAATAGGCAAGGGAGTATACAATCCTGCATTCTGGCTCCTTCCTTTAGCATACTGACAGATCTTGCAATTCTTCACAAACTTAGCTACTTCTATTCTCATCTTAGGCCAGAAATAAAAGTGACTCAGCTGCTCATAATTCTTATCAGTACCAAAGTGTCCAGCAAATCCACCACTATGCTTTTATTTGATCAAATTTTCTCTCATGGAACATTTTGGTATACACAGTTGATTCTTTCTGAATAAAAAGTCTTCCTGCAGAAAAAAATCTGGCCACTGACTTCTATCTATTAGAACAGGGTTACTACATGGTTCAAATGCTTCTTTAAAATTTGGATCTATTTTATACAATTCTTTGAGAAAATCGAATCCTGCAACTTCAAAATTAGTCTCTTGAACAAGCAAATGTCTCCTACTCAAAGCATCAACTACTTTATTGGCTTGGCCACTTATATGTTTCAAAACAAAATTAAAACTTTGGAGGTACTCAACCCATTTAGCATGCTTGTGTTTCAACTTGGGCTGCTACACAATATACTGTAAAGCATGATTGTCAAAATATAATACAAATTCCCTGGACACCAAATAATGTCTCCACTTATTCAGTGCTTGAACAATTGCATAGAATTCCTTCTCATAAGAGGAATACTTTCTCCTGGTGTCATTTAGCTTCTCACTGAAATAGGCTACAGGCCTATCATCCTGACTTAAAACAGCTCCAATGGCCTCCCCACTGACATCACATTTTACTTGAAATGGTTTGGTGAAATCAGGCAGAATTAAAACAGGCTTCTTTGTTATCTTTTGCTTCAAAACTTTAAAATTTCTCTCTGCTTCAGCAGTCCACTTAAATGGTTGTTTGCTCTTCTTTATGGTCTCAATTATGGGTGCATTAATCTTACTGAAGTTTCTTATAAACTTTTTGTAAAAACTAGCAAGTCCATGGAAACTTCTTACCTCAAAAACATTCCTGGGTGAAGGCCACTCCACAATTGCCTTAACCTTTTCTGGGTCCATCTTCAGTCCTTCTGCAGAAACAACAAAACCCAAATACACCAACTCTTCCTTCATGAATGAACATTTCTTCAAATTCATCGGCAGTTTCTCTTGGTGCAGCTTCTTCAAAACATGATTAAGATGCCTTAGATGTTCCTCTTTAGTTCTGTTGAAAACTAATATATCATCCAGATATATTATCACAAATTTACCAATGAACTCTTTCAATACTTCATTCATAAGTCTCATAAAAGTGCTAGGTGCATTTGACAACCCAAAAGGCATTACCATCCATTCATATAGCCCTTCATTGGTTTTAACGACAGTTTTCCACTCATCACCCTCTCTTATTCTAATCTGATGATATCCACTCTTCAGATCTATCTTTGAGAAATATTTAGCACCACTCAAACAGTCCATCAAATCCTCAATTCTGGGTAAAGAGAATCTGTACCTGATTGTGATCTTATTAATTGCTCTGGAATCAGTACACATCCTCCAGCCTCCATCTGGGCTCAAAACTGCTGGTACTACACATGGAATCGGACTTTCTCTGATTAGTCCTTTGTCCACCAACTCCTGTACTTGTCTCCTGATTTCTTCATTTTCTTTGGGAGTCATTCTGTAGGCTGCCTTATTTGGCAGATTTGAACCAGGGATAAAATCTATCTGATGGCTGATCTTTCTCACAGGTGGCAGCTCATCAGGTAAATCATCCACAATAATGTCACAATATTCATCTAGCATTTCTTGAATTTCTACTGGTAAATCAGAAATATTTGTGGAAGTAAGAACTACTTTAGGCTTACAAACTAAAGCAAAGCTTACCTCCTCTTCTTCTATCTGCTGCAGATATTCCTTCCTGCTCAGCAACAAGGTCTTTGGATCAATCACTCTACTGGATGGCTCTCCTTCTTCCATGGGAATCAACATATGATGTACCCCATCTTTGAAGAACTTGTAAGTGTTCTTCTTGCCATCGTGCACTGCTGCTCTGTCAAACTGCCAAGGTCTACCCAGCAGTATATGACACACATCCATGGGCATTACATCACACAAAACCTTGTCCTTGTATTTTCCCATTTGCAGCTCTATCTCACACTGTTCTTTCACAACCAACTGGTGCCCTTTATGCAGCCAGGACACCCTGTAGGGAGTCGGGTGCTCCCTAGTCTTCAGCTTCAGTTTTTCTATCACCTTAGTGGAAACCAAATTTTATGTGCTGCCACTATCAATGATTAGCTGGCAGCATTTCCCTTGGACTTTGCATATGCTCCTAAACAAAGTCTTCCTTTGTGCAGGTTCAGTGACTTCTTTGGTTTGTTTCAACAGGACCTTATTGACCACCAAGGACTCTCCCCTCTCTGGAAGAACTTTTTCTTCAATTTCTGCTTCTTCTTCAACCTGGGCAACAACATCATTTCTTGGACCAGCACCCACATTCTCTAGACATTCATAGTGCTCGTGTCCCACTCCTTGACACCTATAACACCTCAGCTCTCTGCCTCTGCCTCTGTCTCTGTCCCTGCCTCCTCTTCCTCTTCCTCTGTAAGAACCCCTTCTACCCCTTGCATCATCCTCTATATATGCATTCCGAGGTGAGCTATTGTCAGCTCCATCCTTGGGTGTAGGCTTTCCTCTACCACCCTGACTTCCCTTCCCACGGAAAGTACCTCTCTTCTTGGCAGACTGTTTTCTCAGGAGTTTCTCCTCTGCTTTCAAGGCCATCTGATAGGCCTCTTCCACTGTCTTAGGAGACAGAAGACCAATCTCATCTTGGATTTCTAGTCTGAGACCATTCACATATCTGGCAGTCTTCTCTGGTGTATCTTGGAATTGCCCAGCTCTTATGCTCACTCTGTAGAATTCTTCTGTGTATTCTTTTACTGTCAGCAACCTCTGTCTCAGGTTCTGCATTTGTCTATATAATGTCAGCTGATAATCACTGGGTAAGAATTTACCTTTTAGTTTAGCCATCATTCTGGTCCATCTCTTGATAGGTTGCTTGCCAACTCTCCTCCTTTCTGTCTGCACTTCATCCCACCAAAGTGCAGCATGTCCTTTCAGCTTTGTCACTGCAAATTTGACCTTCTTGTCTTCACTTATTTCTTCATAATCAAAACACTTGTTTAGTTCATTTATCCAGTCCACCAGTTCCTTTGGATTCAGTCCCCCTATGTAGCTTGACACTTCAATTCTGGGCTTAACTGCAGATCCCAGAACAGTTCTCAGGAGCCTCAGGTCAGGAGGAATCTCAACATTCTCTTCTGCTTCTTCTGTTTTAGGTTCACTGATGTCTTCAAGATCTCTGGGTTGTCTTTGTTCCATGGCATCTAGTCTGGCCTCGACCCTCTGCAACATCCCCAACACCTCTGCGTTGGCTAGAGGTCTCCTTCTGCCAGCACCTCTACCAACTCGGATTGCCATGTCAGCAAAACAACGTCAACCAGCTCCGATACCACAAATGACGCAGTCACTCCACTGAAAGTCAACACACTCTCGTTCTTTTGTTACCCTCGTTCCACGTGGTCCTCTTTCGCACTCTTGCAATGTTATTTATCAATTTTGGGAAAATTGATAAATAAATATAAATGGAGCTTTTATAATGTTATGTTATAATCCTGGCTTATATATATACATACATCAACTATGATTCACCATATAATCAACTTTCTCCTTTTTTAATAATACAGTGAGCCGACGGGATATTTTATCAACAGTTTATAACAATTACCTTTGTAATGGCATGTGGGTCCGGCCCCACCTATATCCTGTGGACCAATCACCGTGGTGTCGTACTTGACTAAATATCGTGCGTCTCTGTCGAACTAGGACCGTCCGATGACCTCCTTTCGAATCAACGGTTTGTATACATTCCGCTGCGTGTCCCACGACGGTTCTTTAACGCGCGAAATGGTGGTTTTGCCGCACGTCCCATCCTCCACGTGTCATCTTCTCAGTGGAATCGCTCCACGACCCAGCGATACCGCCTTAGTGCCAAAGGTGGTGCGGAATGGGGGAAATCCACCTTAGTAAATCTGCTTCCGGTTTTCTACAGTGCGCAACTGTGGTTCGCGTCGGGTTATCTTCCTTCGTATGTCTTAACTCCGGGTTTCGACTCGGTTAAGAACAATAATCAAAGGCGAATTTCTTTGTTAATCGGGATTCCGCTACCATTAAACAAATTGAATGACCACGGTTCCAAGGCTTTTCTCCTTGAGTAAATTGAGGTAACCATAGCCTGGGGCATACAAAATCTATACCAAGGTCTGTTCCGTGATTACAATTGCACAAAGTTTTATCACTTCACAATTAAACAACCCCTTGACAATTTATGATTCGACACGATTCTAAGGAAATGCACACAGAAATCATTTAATTGGAAGCAACGTTGGATACACAGTTGGATTACAGAAAATCCTTTGCTCTTCTCTCTTCCTTCTTCTACATCCGAAGAATACAATTATATACATAAACCTATGACTCTTCGGTTCTCTAGTGAGGACCGGTTGGAAAACCAACAGTTTAATTACAATAATTCAAATAATTGAACTAACTATTCGACTTCTACAACTCTAACTAGTCTAATTAAAACAGTCAGCCGAGGTATTGACACCTAGCTGTTACAATTTGATGAATTTCGAACCCTCAATAGCCACAACATGTGGACAAAACTCCTACATTGCTGGCTATTGCCTAATGCCCCTACATTAGCTAATAACAGTATATTATGAATATAAAACGAATCAAGAATTGTAATCTCAATTCTATTTGGAACCGATCTGTATTTTGTCAATGGTCTTAGTTTGGTCATTTGTTAGGTATATGTTTATTTTGTCAAAATCTAAAAAATATTTTCTGGCATTACATGTTTAAGTTATGCACTTTATATAACATTAGAGAATACAATTTAAACAATGATAAATTACACATTGTATTTTGCATTTTAAAAGAAATTTGCACTGGAGGTAAACAAAAACCTAAACACTAGTACACAATAAAATAACTATAATAATTATATGAGTCATTTTTTGGATTCAACTACTTTAAGTAAGTCATTCATCTATGACCATTTCCACGAGAAGATTGAAACTAGTGAAATGAATGAGGTCACCCCCATTGTGGAACTCTAGGTCACCCATCCTCGAACTCCTCTGGCTCAAGCACACTTAATTATGGAGTTTTTCCCCACAATCAAGTCCACTTATCTTGCTACCCCATTTGCAAAACCTTAACAAGTATGGTGCCTCATAAACCATTCAACTAGAACTCCCTTTACTCTTTGTATTTTAAATATATAAAAAAATCGCAATGCATTAAAGATTCAACTAAACTAAATAAATCATTCTATCGGTTATTATAATAATAATAATAATAATAATAATAATAAATAAATAAATAAAAAGCAAACGCTTTGTGAACAAAGAGTGACTGGGAGTTCATCCAACGAAAGGGTTATCCAAACGAAATTGTTGCTTCGCATTCCAAAACGTAATAGCTATTTAAAGCTCACGAGGCGCCCCTGGGAGAGATGTCAAAGGCACCCTCCTGTCATCAATCCCACAAAGATTCACTCCGGCAGCCAGGCAGAAAGCCCTTTGCCCTTTCTTCTATTGCACTGAGACGTAAAAGAGGCTGTCATGTATTTGCAAATTATTTGAGCGTCACTATCACAGGGCTAGGGCTTCTGGTTATCATTGAGTCCACTGTTTTGAGATCTACCACCTTCACAATTTTAAAGAAGCTGTCTGTGCCTGTTCTTATCGCCCATATTTTAACCAGTGATTGCCCGAACATCAAAACATACTTTGAATTGATAGCCATGGCGAATCCGTTCCCTCAGTACGCCGGTGTTCCAGTTCCAGGGATCAATTTTTCAGTAGCGACGACTGTGATAGTGGAAAATATCCCAGGAGGAGTTCCGTAAGTTTGTTTCAAACATATTAGTATTGATATTATTTTAAGGAGTTGTTTTTAATGTGTCTTTAAAAGTTTTTTTAGTTAAATTTCTGTAAAATTTGACAGAAATTCATTGAAATTTTTTTTAATGATAATCGTCACCATAAAAGTGCATTAAAATTTTTTAGAGTGCTGAATCTATATATAATATAAAAAAATCAATTTAAATAACAAAAATTTTCCACCGATTCAAACACCAAAAATTCCAAAAATTATCACTTAAAAACAACTCCTTATTTTACTGCTTTTCTTATTCATTCGTGTTGATATGTGTCCCAACAGGCGAGAAGAGCTTATGTATTTGGTTGACGCTCACTGCCTTTACGTCAATTACATGATCGACTGGGAGAGCGAGTGGCGCTCAGATCTTGGGCCTATGTCTCATTTTGACTTCCTCTCTTTACGGAATGACTGGAGGTAAATTTGTATTACTCGTAAGTTTAGTTTATGTTTTGTTAACAGAAAATGCACAGAAAATAATAATATTAGTTGGTTTCCATTTTCCAAGTCCAGAGCATTTAATCAATCAATCTATATATATTATAGTTGGTTTTCTTTCCAAGTTCATATATAATCTAATTTGTTAAAAGCGGTAATTTTTTTTAATATTTTATTTTAAAAGGAGTATTTAATCAAAATTTAGTAAAGATTTTTAAAATTTTAATTTTAAAATTATTTAATTTATATTATTAATTTTTTTAAGGTGTTGATCTATTTATTCATTCAAAAATATATTTTAAAAAAAGAAACACCACCTAATTATATAATACTCAAATACTCAAACGATAATTAGATATCTACAACACCCACAAGTACAATATGCTGTTATAAACTTCTCAACGCCATTGGCGGCGGAAAGATTTTGGCTAATATACCAAGGTTATCAGTGGGAAGACCACATTTTTACGACAAGATTTGCCCGGGATGAGGTATGTTAAAATTTAAAATTGAGTTTGTATTCGATGGTAATTCACTATATTCGTTTACTCATTTTTGGTGCAGTGATGTACGTTGGGAAGTTCATAACGATGGCTATTTTCATGTCCCGACAGGAAATCCTGCAGCAGATGATTATTTTACAGAGGCCTAGGGCACAAGGGCAGTTCTATCCTCGATATGGCAGAGGTGGTGGACGAGGTCGTTGATAATTTGATGAAATAATTAGTGACCACGGAAATCCAAAACTATTTTAATAAAGTTAGGGAGTGATATTTGCAAAATGATTTTACTAGTTATTGATCCCAGATCAAGGCAATTAATGCCACCTCATCTAACTCAATTTCATCCAAAACCCTTTTCACGTTTACACTTCTCCAAACCTTCTCTGTGGATTTTATTGACCATTTCGCTTAGCTTCTAAAAAAGCTTTAAAAAGTATAGTATCTTTGGATTAATTTGTTGGTCGTTTCATTTAGTTTTTCAAAAGCTAAAACTAGTAGTATTCAGTTGGATTGATCTTGAATAGAGTTTAAATCATTTGATATATATCTATCTATCTGTATATATATGAGAAAGAGATATGGTTTTTTTTAATTATATAGATTATTATTTATTTCAGAGTTGTTGTTTTCCCAATTTTAAACTTAGTGTAAGAAATAAAAGATCTTTGTTTTTCATAAATGTGATATAATTTCATATATGTTTAAGAAAATAAAAAATAAAAAATAATCTCCTTTTAATACAACACATTTTTATAAGTGTGTTTAGTCTTATTAGTAATGAATTTTTTCTAATCTTGGTTGAAAATTAGGAAGTTATAAAAATGGATGTGTTCTTGAATTATGCAAACAAAATCAAGAGGTTTCCCAATCCAAACTTATAATCAAAATGGCCCTCATTAAATATTTTTTGAAATAATAACACTTGTGAATGTTACTAAAAGCACATGTGATATATTAACTTGTAAGTATTGTAGACTACATAAGCTCTTTTTACATCTTCATTCCCCCTCTCTCTATATCGCTCTCTCCTTCCCTCTCTCACTCTAACTCCATCTTCATCGTTTTCTCTTTTCTTATCCATTTCCCTCATTTTCCATATGTGTCCATCCTATATCGAGCTCTCTCTCAACTTTGCTAAGCCCCCCACTCTCTCTCTCTTTCCTTATCCCTTTCTCTCTCTTTCTCTCCATGTGTTTCCATCCTCTCTCCCCCTTTGCCTCTCTCCTCTACCCCCGCTCTTAATACCTTCCCCCATCTCTATTCATCTCCCCCACTTTCTTACCCCATACCAACCTCCTCTTCATCCTTCTCTCTCGCTCTCTCTCTCTCTCTCTCTCTGCTTATGTCTCCCTCCTATTTCCCTCTTTATCACCTTTGCTAAACACACCACTCTATCTCTATAGCCCCCCCACTTCCTTCTCTCTCCTTTTCTAATCCTCCTTCTCTTGCTCCCTAGCAACCCCACTCCCTCTCTCTTTTTCCATGTATCCATTTCTCTCTCTCTCTCTTCATATGTTTCCCTACTCTCTCTCCTCTTTTCCCTATCCCTACCTTTCTCTCTCTCTTAGAGCTATGATGTTCTCTCTCTCTCTCTCTTCATTCTCTCTTATCTCTCTCTTTTTGTCTCTCTTCATTCCCCATCTCTCTCTCTTCCTCTCTCCCTTCTACCATCTCTTTCTCTCTCTCCATATTCCTTCCCCAATCTCTCTATCTCTCCCCCTTTATATGTCTCCATCCTATATCCTGCTTCTCTCTCTCTCTCTCTCTCTCTCTCTCTCTCTCTCTCTCTCTCTCTCTATATATATATATATATATATATATATATATATATATGTATCTCCCCATCTCTTTCATTTTTTCTCTCTCTCCTACCCATGTCTCTTTGTTCCTCTATCTCTATCTCCCTCATGTGTGTCTCCCTTATACATCCTTCTCTCTCTACCCCCTCTATGTATACCTTATACATCCCTCTCTCTTTCCCCTCACCTCCCTCCCTCACTCTCTTTAACCCCCTCTCACTTTCCCTCTATCTGTCTTTACCACCCCTTATCTCTCCCTCTCTTCATATCCCCTAATGCACATCTCTCTCTTCCCCCTTCCCTAATTCTATATCCTCACCCATTTTCCTATCCCTTTCTATATATTCCTCTATCTCTCCCTCACCCTAACTCTCTACCTCCCTCCTCCCATTTCCCTCCCTTTTTGTCTCTTCCTACACATTTCTCTTTATCCCTCTCCCTTGCCTCTTTCCCTTTGTCTCCCACTTTCTATCCTTCTCCCCTTTTCCTTATTTCCCTATATTTTTCTCATATCTCCCCCACATCCCATATGTTTCCCTCCACCTCTCCCACTTTCCTTTTCTCTTCTCTGACCCCTCCCCCCCCTTTTTCCTCTCTTTCTCCCTCTATACGTATCCCACTTACATCCCTCTCTCCTACCCTCCACCTCTCCTCCATTCCATCTCTCCCTCTTTAACAAAATCACACTCACTCTCCCACCTCTCTCTCTCTCTTTATCCCTCTCTATACCTCTCTCTAACACATGCAATCTCCCCATCACCTAGTTTCTCGCTCCCCTTTTCCCTATACCTTAAGAATATCTCTCTTTCCCTCTTTATATTTATTTCTATAATACCTCATATCCTTCTCTCCCTATTCCTCCATTCCATCTCTCCCTTCCTTCTCCCATGAGAGGGTTAGGAACATGCATGCATTATTAGCATGTGTGCATGTTATTAACACATGTGTGTTCATACCCTTAACCATCCTCACCCTTCCTTCTCACATGAGAATAGGAGGTGGAGAAAGAGCATGTGCACATTCCTACATGTAGAACAAAAAAACACTTTTTCATTGCCATAATTTCTCTCCTATTTTCAACACTCACATCCGCAATGTCAGTCATCAGTATTTTTCATTTGTTGGTGATGACTAGTTGTAACAGCCAAGTTTTCTAGCAGCTGATCTAAAAAATTGTCAAATTTTCCAGCTGGAAAACACCCATAAACATTTTTTGCCCTCCTACCTTTTCAATCCGCCCACGACGAGATGAAACCTTATTATCAAGCCCTGTCTAGCCTCAACCATACTAGCTTGTCCATCAGCTCCAAAGAAAATAGCCCAAATCTGTCCAAAGAAGTCTCCCCTAAGTTAGGTAGTGGCGCTTTAGACATTCTTCCCTTGTCAAACTATCCTAAAGCCAAAGCAACCTCTATCTGCTATAGAATAGTCATAACAGACAATCATGTTCTGCAAATAAAGTTGGTTACACCCCTAAGTCGCGCCACTAACAAGCCCTAAAGTCTCAGCAATGCACATGCCCTAGGTCAAACTGATATTAGGTGGTTTTACAGTGTTTCAATGGATCTTTCAAGAGCAGAAGTGTACCAGCATCCCAGAAGACAGTATTTGGCTCAACATGAGAAGACAACTACTTCTCATGTGATTTTGAGCCTGGGATGTAGCTACAGGACAGAGAGTTGTCTCATTAAGCTCCTGCAATCACAGTCAAGGGTTAGTAAATTATGAATGACAAGAAGTGCTTTGAAAATACTAGCCAAACTGCTTGTGATGTCTAAAGAAGCACAGAGACATTTGAAAAGCAGAATTACATGTCTCAAAGAAGTTTTCATCTTAACTATTATCAATTTGTCATTCTTCATTTGCTCAAGCATGAAAAGGCAGTGAAAGGAAAAATAACGTTGTTAAAAGCTGATGAAATGGAATCAATGAGAAAAAACCCCCTTCATCTATAAGCAGAGGGTTTGAGGATAGAAAAACCTCCTTCATCTATAAGCAAAGGGTATGAGGACAGAAAAACCTCCTTCATCTATAAGCAGAGGGTTTGTCAAAGTAGGCCTCCTTCATCTATAAGCAGAGGGCAGGCGATGATGTTTAGATTCTTCTTGGCAGAGAACATATTATAAGTAATAGAGCGATTTGAGGTGTGACAAACGATGATGTAAAAACAAAGGAAAGCATGATTACTATAACTATCAAAGAAGCTGACTTATCTCCTATGAGAGATTTCTTTCAAAGGAAAACGGAGCCAAAAATGTACAAACCTTCTTTGAGGGATGTAATTTCCTTAAAGTTACAAAGATCCATCTCCTTTGATAAAAGGCTTGACATTTAGTCTGTGTTCCTTTAAACAAACGAGAGTTGAAAATGAGTTGAAATCTTCATTAGCACAGCCAAAAAGTGATGATTGCTTTTCAAAAGGTTATTTTCTTCCTGTTCATAAGGAAATTTCTTTCAATAACTCATCATAGTGGACAAAAGGCAATTTGAGCCTAGTTTTCCTAAAGAGGCATTGCAACTAAACACATAGGTTCATAAATGTGCAAGAAGGATTATGACATGTGTTTAGGTTTAGGAACAACATTTCAAAATACTCAATAATACCATTATTAAAATGAAGGCATTTCACCAAAAATAGTCAAAAATATTTCACATTTACTTTTAGTAAAGAGGTTTTTTAAAAAAGAAGTTCCCTTTTGATGAACAGATGATGGTAAAGCCTGGGTGAATGCAACTAAGCTTCACCCACAGTCAAAGAGAAAGGTCATGTGGATAATGCATCTACAATCACTATATGGTTTTGAGCTAGGTTTCCCTCTAACAAGTAGAATTTCTTTCTACAGTACAGATACCAAAAGGGAAACAATTTTTATTCCTTAGTAAGAAGCGATGAAAGTTTTTAATTCTTGAAAAGTTTGTTTTACTTTAAAAAGGGTCAGGCCTATGAAGGAAGTGGTTCTTGCCACTATGTCTCTTATATGAAATAGGAAAGGAGTCTCGTTTATGTTTTAAAAAAAAAAGGGCCATGAGCTTCATGTTTTCGTTTCAACCCAAAGGTCTTTCATACACTTTCAAACCTTCATAAAGCACTTCAAGGGTATTAACTTGTTCACTTCCAAAAGAGGATAAAGGACCAATGCAAGCCCATTTGAAATTCTAAAAAACACAAAAAACTCCTCTTGACTGTTACACTGGACTGAAGAAGAAGTTTTTGAACGAAAATTTGGAGAGTTTTAAGCTTGGAGATTGCGCGTTCAAGATCAAATTTGCGAAGAAGTTGTGTTGTTGCATGGCACTCCTGTAGCGGTGTGTGGCGCACCTGTAGGCACCGGTCACGACTGCCTGTCATCGACCTGAAAACCTTTCTGTTGCACAGCGCCTTCTCATTTCAACGTGCCGCACATGATTCAATACTTCAAACGCCTTCCAAAAGCCCCGAAAGCTGCTCAAACTTTTCAAACAAGGGCTGCCATCCATTTTCAAGGTATTTTTATTTACCTACTTACTATGTTCAAGCTGCTAGATGGTGTTTGAAACAATGAAGGTCTCGGTGTAAATCAAGGTGTGCTAAGTGAATATTTTGAAGAAAATTGTTACAGTGGGAGACTGGTGGAGGGTTCATTTTAGCTTCAAAGAGCCTAAACTGCCCTAAAAACAGTGCTAAAACATCACACTCCCTGCAAGTCACAATAAACACCGTTTTAGAGGTTTTTTCAAATTTTTGGGAGGTGCCCTAGCTGTGATAGGGCAAAACCATAAACTCTGTCAGCTATATTGAAGTGGTGAAAACAATGGCAAGAAGGGTTGAACTTTTTTTTAAGTTCAGAGGTTGTTGTGGCTATCATTGCCCGACATTGACATAGTGAAAGTAGTGGGTTTTTATTAATGTCAAAAAGTCTAATAAACTTTCCTCAAAACAGTGTTAGAAGGTGAAACAGTTTTAGAAAGGAAAACATAGTATTCTTATGTTGAAACAAAACAGTGATCATACATAAATGACTTTGTCACTTTCAAAAGTTCTCTCTGTGTGCTGAAAAGAAAAATCAATGCTGCCTCTTTTCTGACTGTAGTGAGTGAAGTTGTTATTACAATTTGAAGGTGTTTGGTCAAACTGTGTGTGAGAAGCAGTGAAGTGCAAGAGAAGTGTTTTGATTGGGAGGGGTGTTTGTCTTCTACAAGGCTGTCTTGCTTACACCAAAAACACAGAAAAGATTTGTGACCTTACCCAACATAGTGATCATTTGAGTGTGTGTACCTTTTGTTTGCCTGTGTGCTTGTTATTATAACTGTGTGTTTATTGGCATACAAAAGAAGATAAGCAGTGATTTGGAAAGAGCGAAGAGTTTTGTGTTAAAGAAATCATTTCACATAGCATTTGAAGAGATCTGCCTTGGTCAAATAGTGACTAGCCAAGAAGACAGAGTTGTGTTTGAGAAATCATTTTAAAAAAACCATTTTGAGGTAGCTTGGTGTTGCAGAGAGCATTCAGAACAAGATGCCTCCCAGGCAGGATAGTAGGAGTGGATTGCATAAGAGATTTGAACCTATTTCCACTGAAGAAGTGAATGCCCACCCATCAATCTTGTTCAATTTCCATGAGGTTGGGTGTTTAGATTTTTGTCAAAGAGTGCAAGAGGTGAAGAGATTTTCTCCTTTGACACACCTTTGCGCTTTGAGGTTTCAAGGCAAGCATTACCAGCTGGCAGGCCTAGACTTCAAATTCTCTCCAAGGTCCATCTCCAAGGCCACTAAAATCCCCTATATTGGGGAAAAGTGGTTTAAACAAATCCATTTGGACTCAAAATATTACAAGCCCTTTCTAAAGCCTGAGCACAGAGATTCATGTCCTTCTATTTTCCCTTTCTCATATCTTTTGGCCAGCTACGCCCCCCTCATGAAGATCATCATGAAATACTTCACTTGTGAGGGAAGATTCTCCTGATTCTATGCCTATCACATTCGACTGCTCATGCATTTCACAAGGGCCAAGTTGCTAAATCTCCCTTTCTTCTTACACAGGAGCATTGAAAAAATGGCCTCCACTGTTCAGAAGAAACCTCCTTCACAGCAAATAGACTGCCTCTTCCATCACTCTCTCATCAAAGTCATCATCCTTCATTAGCTTGAAAAGAGGGAGGTCTCTTGGGATACTTTCATCACCCATTTGGATTTCTCCACTGTCCCTCCAGTTCATACATCCCCTACACCTCCTACTCACCATCCTTCGCCTTCTTCTAGCAGACCTATTCCCAAAAAGCTCAAGTTTTCCACAGAATAAAAAAAGGAGCCTGAAGAAGGAGAAGAGAGTGGCCATGAGGAGGAAGAAGGACATGAGTAGGAAGAGGAAAGTGATGATGAGCAACAGTAAGGGGATGAAGAAGAAAGTGTTGAACAACAGCATCATAGTGAGATAGAACAGCAAGAGCATGAAAGTACTGAACAGGAGTAGCATGAAGGTGTTGAACAAGGGTATGAGGGTGATGAACAGGGGTAGCCAAAAGATGCTGAAAAGGGGCAGCCAAAAGATGTTGAACAGGAGCAGCCAAAATATTATACACAACAGCTACAGTAATATGAGCAAAGGTAGCCTCAGGGTGAAGAACAACAGCCTCCTCAAGAGGAACAACAACCTCAAGAAGAAGAGGGGCAGCAGGATAAAAAGTTGCAGCACAGTGAGGAAGACAACCCTCAAAAGGAAGTGCAAAAGGACAGCCAAGGCATCCATAAAGAACTCCAAGAAAGCAGCAAAAGTGAGGGGCAAAGTGACAAGGGTAAAGAGCCCATGGAGTATGTGCTAGTTGCCTCTCCTAGGCAAGGGGCCATGCTCTCTTCTCCGAAAGTCGCCAAGCCCCGGACAGTGAAGAAAAGGGTGCCTAGAGTTGTAACTCCAAATGTGACTAGAGCCCTCCGAAGCTAGGGAAAATTGCCCAAGAAACCCATGGTCGAATTACCCAAGAGGAAGAGTACTAGAAAAGCCACCCAAAGCAAAGGGAAGGGCAAGGAAGAAAGCAGTCATGAACAGGAAAGGGAATTCGACATCATCCAAATCCAAAGTGATGATAGTGATAATGAAGCCTGGATCCTAGAAAATCTCTTGATCCATAGAGAAAGCCAAATTGATGCCTTGAGGGCTGATCTTCATAGAGCTAGGAACTTCAATCACTTTTTGCAAGTCGAAAACAAGCAAATGAGTGTCCATATGGTTGTACATGAGACACAGGCCATCCGATACAAAAAGGAGGCCTCCAAAGCACAGGTAAGATTGGAAGAAATCATGGGTGAGTTCGAGGAAAGTGAAGGTGAATATCAGCCTAAGCGAAAGAGGCCAAGAACCATGGGGCTGAAAAAATCCCTTGAGAAACAAAAAGAAGAAGAAGATGCCCTTCTCCAATCTACCCCTCTCACTGCATTGTTCGAACAAGAAATAGAGAACAATCGGGAAGCATGGCTTGAGAGAGTTAATGATCACTTGGAGAAGAAATTGGAGAGGGCAAACAGGGACTTGGACCTCCAATGGAGGATGACCGGGCATTATAAAAAGCTAAATCAGTTTGCCCGTCAGAAGTTGAAGGCTGCTCAAGAAAAACTCAAGGAGGCTAAAGGGAAGCGCCCCGCAGAAAAGTTGAGGAAAGACACCTCAAGACTCCAAATTTTGGCCTCTGCTTCACAAAATGTTGCTGAAAACCCTTGAGGGTCATGCTCACCAATTTTGGGCGAATTTTGACATATTTTGGTTTTTTGTCATTTTTGGGTTTTTGGCCAAAACTCATGGGCATCGCCATTTCAGTTTGGGAAATCATAAAAGGATGAGAATGGTATCATTAGATGCCATAATTTTAGGGGTACATACTCAGTGATTTTCAGAACAATTGAAGATCTTTTTCTCCCTCAAAATGGCGAAAAACACTCACTTTTTCTACACTCTGCCCCGTTTATCAGCAAGGCTTATTTTTTGGGTTTTTACACACAGACCTGTTTTTGGAGGACTTCTAGTGGTCATTTGGGAGAAATATAAACATTTTCCGAAAGTATACATTTAGAGCTTTCCAACGAGCTATCATGAGCCTCATTTCGACACCGAGAAGACCTCCAAAGGTTTTCGGCAAGTCAAGGGACCTTTTTCTGATGTATTTTTGTGGTATTTTTGTAAAAATTGAACCTTTCAAAATTGACTTTTCCTCATGTGCGTTTAGTTATTTTTGTACAGATAAGTTATGAAAAGTCAATTTATTTCCCTTTTTTATCATTTTTGAGATATTTTATTAGATATTTTGTGCCTTGGGCTTTGCAATGCCTTAGGGACAAAATGAGATATTTTGGATAGGCCAATGAGATTGCAAGTTGAACTAAGAGGTTTTCCTCACTTTGGCCTATATATTCCAAAGGCTTTCATTGTAAACAAGGCTGAAATTGATGAATAGAAGCAATATATGGTCATATAAGCTTTGGAAGAAATACTTGTCTCATGCTTTTGGATAGTCTCTTGGATGTTCTTGGATGATGAAAGAGGATTGTTGTTGGATTCCATGACTTGGTAGAATGGTATAGTATCTCTCTCTTTGTTTTTTTTCCTAGTTTTCATTCATAAATCCATGTTTCTTGCTTGCTATAGAACAGTAGAGAAAAAATTTGAGACATGCCCTTGGAGGCACCTCAAATTTCTTGTTTCTTCATAGCTTCCATGTTTTCTTCATTCTTAGTCACATTAAAGAATTCTTGATTTCTCTTTAATAACTTAAGAATATTGTTTTCTTGTTTCATTCATGGTTTTATGCATGCTAAGTATGATTTATGGTATGCCCTGCTTACTCATGGCTAGCCATAGCTCCATCTATGAAACTTCTCTTTGACTGATTAGATTGTCATTTGTTGAACCAAGGAGGTCTTGTTCCGATCTTGCCCTTTGCCTAAGACTATGCAATCTTGTTTTAAAAGTGCCCAATAGCTTGAAGTACTGTGTTTAGGAGTTTCGTCATAGTGATTTGAGTTGTTTTTCTGTCTTAAGTGTACTTCCCCAAAGTCTGATAGCCATTTCCTAAAGTTAGAGAGTTATATATCTCTATGCATGGCTTGAATGTTTGTTTCTATGCATTGATTAGCTTAAAGTTACATTTCTCATGATTAATGGTTTTCCCTACCATGTTTATGTCAGCTATTAAACTATTTGTGCTTGAAATCCTTTGTTATTCACAAACTTGATGTCCATCTTACTCCATTTTGCCCAAAGATCCATTTTACCTCGAATCAAATTGGCCCTTCAACAACCTTGTATCACCATCTGAAAGCTTCTTTGACCTTTTCGACCCCATAGCCCAGTTGATCTGACATCTTTTTACCTATCTTATGTCTTTGATCAGTTCATCCCTCACAACCTAAAAACCAAAACCAAAAACCTACTTCATAACTAGCCTAAAATCAAAACACAATAAGCAAACACACAGATATCCCTTACACAAATAGAGAGAGCCCTCTCTGAGTCTAGGAAGGCTAGGTCCTTGGGCTCCAAAGATTGGTTTGATGTTACACTTTCATTTGGCTTGCCAATCAGCCAAATCATGGGACCCTAACATAATGGCAATCACGGTGGGACTCTGAGTACATGATATTGTAGCGAACTCTTATAGACTCTTTAGTCCTTCAACATTAAACTCAGACCATCAGCCTATAGAATCATTTAGAGTAAACTCTTTGTTTCACCATCTTAGCAAAGTGATGAATCAGGTTTAGAACACTCTTACAAACTAGGCTGCACATAAAAGCTCAGAAAACCCCAAAAACTCCCTTAGATTGGTTTTTGTCAGTATTGGTGGTGGACCATACACATATACCTCAAAACAACCAAGTTCCACCTGGCGACTCCACTAGCCTCCAGTAGGCCTTACTATTTTACCAAACTCTAGGTTACTATTCGATCGACCTATCCCACCGCTCACTAACATAATGGTGATCATGGTGGGACTCTGAGTAAAAAACAAACTTAGATTCCCTAAACATTCCAACAGCCTTAAGAATACTATCTGATTGACTTATCCCACCGCTCACTAACATAATGGCGATCACGGTGGGAATTTGAGTCAAAACATCCTAGGTATCCCTTAGGAACTCTCAAAATCTTAGTCAAACTTAGAAGAGTAGAATCTGGTTGTCTCACCATCCTAGAAAAATGATGACAGAGCTAAAGGACACTCTTACTAACCTTAGGACTACATAAAGAACTCAGAAAAACCCCAAAAAAGTCCCTTAGATTGGCTTTTCCCTAGTTATTGGTGGTGGACCATAACTACATCTTTACAAAAACAACCAAATTCCACCTGGCGACTCCACTAGCCTCCAATAGGCCTAAAAACTCCATAAAATACCAAAAATTCATAAACCATACCTTTCTGCTAACTCATCCTTCCAAAAACTTAAGCTTAAGGTAGAAATTATGTAATCAGTGATAAACTAAGTATAACTTAGCGATTCAGAAAACCTCACCTACACATAGGAGATAAGCAGAAGTATTCTTGCCAAGAGAACCATTAGCTTGTCCATACAGCCTAGAAAATTGTTAAAACCAAGTGAATCACTCTTCTTTGTGAATTTCCATCTCAAAGTTTGCTATAAAATTGTTTCCCATAAGCATCTTTGATAGTGTTGGTGGTGGACCATAGTTATCATAGAAATCCACCTCGTGACTCCACTAGTCCATCCTTTTTGTTTTGACCATCCTTCACATTAGTAAAACCCTAGAGAGGCCATTCATCCGAAACATTCACAAATACCATCCTCTCTAGACTCTAGATTCGAAATCTGGCTTCACGAAGAATCAACACCATATCTCATCCAGACCCAAATCCCCCTATCATAGTAGATGACCCAGAGAAGATTATGTGGCAAGCTTCCGAAACTGGCAATTTAGCTACTGATAGGTCCATCCGTAAAGCAAGATCAGTACTTGAACATCTCACAGCCTTGCAGGATTTCCCCTTTGACTTAAAATCAGCAAAAACCCTTTTTAGAAGCAAGTCACAAAGTAAGATAGAATTTGATGATCTTGAGCCCCTAGATCTGCCACAGAGTCCTAGTAGGGAAGCCTCGCCTACCACACCTCCCAACTTTTAGCTTCTCCATCACTTTGGCTCCTACCATCCCAGATCTTCTCAAAATCAGATCACTAGTCCAAGTACATCCGCCACACCTATCCAAACCACTACTGTTCAAACCACCTCAGCTCATCCCACAAGCCCTCATTTTTTACATCATCCATTAGCTCCCATCATGGCAGCCTGGTACACACCTTTGGTGATGCCACAACCTTTGGCTCCCTTACAAAATGACTATCAATCCAAAATCCCACACTTTACCGAAGTTGAGGCTACCACAGCTCAACAACATGTAGATAGGATTAGCGATGTCTTTGAATACATGGAAATAGAAGACGAGACCATCAGAATGAGGATGTTTGCCCAAAGCCTGGGCGAAGAACCTAAAAAATGGTTTAAGAGCTTAGCTCCAAACAACATCCACAATCTCCCAGAACTCTACCAAACCTTCATAAACAAGTGGGAAATCCGAAAGAACCCCATTCAAACCCTGTCAGAATACAAAAATCTAAAACGGGAAAATGGGGAAAGTGTCCAGGGATACTGCACTAGGTTCAACAGTGTGTATAATGCCCTCCCACCTCACTTCAAACCCCCACTTGGCTCAGCCTTGGCGAAATTCCCCTCAGGTTTTGACCCAGACATGACTTATCAGCTAAGAGACAAGGACCCCCTTACCTTAGAGGAAATGAAAAAGTAGCCATAAGGGCATAAGCCAACTTAGCAGAGAAAAGAGCTAGGACTAGATCAGAAAGAAAAGTCACATATCGGGATGAGGTCTCCACTTCATCCCCTTCCCTAGATCCTAGAATAGATGACTTGGTTAGGTCCATGGCCAAAATGTGGGAAAAGATAAGTCAAAAGACTCCTCTTAGGGACAACCAGCCAAACCCTCCAAACAGAAACCAGAACCAAAATTTTAGGAGGGAACAGCCTCAAAACAAACCAAGGGAAAATGACCAACAAATTAGGCCACCATTTAATGAAAATTATGTGGAAGAAGATGATAGGGATATAGAACCCATTGATGAAAATCATTTGAACCTCATAGGGTCCGATAATGAGAGTGAGGTGTACCTCACAGAAGAAGAACAAGCATTCTTCTCTCCGAATCAAGATGAAACCAACTATGAAGATCCCGAGGATCCTGCCATAGATTTTCAAAATGCCATAGTAGAAGCTCACAGATAGTATGACCTTAGAATCAGAAAAAATCAAGACAACTCCAAGAAAGACAACTCAGACACTGCTAAAACCCCTGATACCATCCTTAGAAAAGAAGTGGAAAGCAACAAAATCATGGTCAGGAAAAATGACCAAAATAAAGATAAAGTTACCCAAACAAGTCTTGGCTCAGATGCTCCTAGTAATTCCACAAAGATTCTCGAGGTGGCTGTGTCAAACAAGATCCATAAACAAAGCCAACAAACTCAGAACATAGAGAAAGTCCTGGCTGAAAAAGCTGAAGCGAACATGTCTAAACTACAAGTACCCTTCAGTTTTGAGGGAGAAATTGCCGAAATAAAGATCACCATGCCTCTCACTGAACTTATCACCCAAGGCTCTTATAAATCCCAAGTGTTTAAGGTCCTAAATATAGGAAATGATGCGAACACCCTTAATCTAGCTGATGACACTCTTGAAGTGTTGTTTGGTCTGAAAATAGAAGGAAAATTCCAAGAAGGAACCACTCTTCCCTTTTACATCAGTCTGAATATCCATGACCAAATCCTTCACAATGCCATGCTAGACTCCGGAGCCTTGCATAATCTCATGCCAAAGGTTGTAATGGAAAGATTAGGCCTAGAAATCACAAGACCATACAAAGACTTATATTCATTTGATTTGAGTAGAGTCAAATGTCTAGGTTTGATAAAAGATCTTTGTTTCAGTTTGGCCCAGGTACCTGCAAAACATCTGATTATGGAAATAGTGGTAGCAGACATCCCTCCCAAGTACGGAATGCTTCTACCAGATCTTGGGGAGCCAAGCTCCAAGGAAATATTCAACTTGATATGTCCTATGCCACTATTCCTGTGTTTGACCAAACAAGAATACTCTTTCGAGAGTCACACATGAAATACATTATCAGTAGCCAAGAGAGGCCAGATAACATCCCAATGTATTCCTTGCATTCCGACCTGAACTCTTTTATTCTACACACTGATGAGGACATTGAAGAACAGTCAGAAGACTTTGAAATTCACTTAGACTCACCACATCAGCTGCCCCTAGTTCTCTTTGATGAACTAGACACTCAAAACTACCATGATCATGAACAACTATGTCTTGAGGAAAGTAAGTGTATTCCTTTTGAAATAGAGAAAGAGCAAGAAGCACAAACCATTATGTACTATCAAGAAAATCACTTAAACATTAGGCAAACATCAGCAGTAACATCAGGAAAATTTCTCATAATAGAGGCATTAGAAGACTTACATATCACAAACCTCTTTGGAACTTAGGAGCAGGGAAGCTTAATGTTTTTACCATACCTCAAGGATTTACCATCACATAACTCTTCCACTACAAATAAAACCTTGACTGTAGCCATAACAGTTCAAAATCTAGAAAAAATGCCTGACAAACTTCTTATGAGCAAAGATGATAACTGCAGTCCAAGTATACCTGAGTTACTTGAACTGGCTAATATTTTGTCATTCCATCAAAGACTTAGAACTGCTAGAATTGGCAATATCATGCAGAATACTACTTCATACAGAGAAAACAGTGAGAAACACTATGCCACTACCATCACTCCAAGAAACAACTTCGACAAAAGAAAATACAAGAATCTGAACCAATCAGTAATAGTCAAAGATAAAATAGCTGGTCATAGGATCTGTTTTGATTTTAAAAACACTAATATGCATCCCGGTGACAGAAATTTTATCCTTCCTGCCCAAGACCATGATATACCAATGATAAGTGCTTTTAATCATATGTCTTTGCAAGATGATGTTTCAGGGTATAGAAAATTGATTCCATTACAGAGTAGACAGCTCAAGGTTTTTTTTCAGTATACTGGAAGTAGTTCTAGTGTCAAATTCAGAACTGCAAAACCACCGGATATCAAAAATATGATCCTAAAAGCCATGTTTCCAGTCCTGAATTTCTGCATGTTGACATACCTTGATGATGTCATTATTTATTTCAAAAATGACAAAGAATATATGCATTACTTAAAGAAGATGTACAGTAAAGGAAGGAGTGGAAATCAGAGGTATAAAGAGGTACAGCGGGAAGATACGAGTTTGTTCAGAGATTCATGCATGAATCCTTATGTCATGCTTACAAGAGAAAACTTTCCCATTTTTTCTTTGCAAAAGCTGGATGGACCAAGAGTGGTAGGAGATCCTTATGAGGATAATATGCTTAAGTTTCGCCATTTCCAAGATTTCAGAGTTTAAAAACATTTCAATCATTGTATATACCATGGTTTGAAAAATAGATAAAAACAGAAAATTCAAAAACAATAGAAAAACATAAAAAGAGGGTGGTTTGAAAAATAGAAAGAAGGCCCCATGTTTAAAAAAAAAATATAGTCATTCAGAAAGCGCGCAAGTCTAAATGCCGCTACTAGTGCCCAAATGTCTTGTTTAGTTATCTAGCCTAATCATAGTTGAACATGTTTTAAATTTATTTGCTGATAAGTTAGTGAGTGAAAAAGATGGTCAACATTGTGTAAGCTTGACTTATCAAAGAGAGTAGATTAGGAAAAGATACTGGTTCCACATGCTCAAAACAGAACCAAACAGGGAAGCGGGGATGAAAAACAAATTGTGCATCCTAGCCCCGTTTTTCTAAATTTCATTTTTTACAAAATAATATTTCTGTGCAGCTTGTCCTTCATGCCGCAAGTACATGACAAATCAGACTATCTAACCCTGATTTGATCATTTTAAATTTCATGTTTTAGATTAGAGAACAAAATCCTATCAAGCAGCTTAACCTTGACAGTTGATCTAGCATAGGTAGAGTAATGAAGGAGTTCATCAGCTTAATCTGAACTCTCGGCAGATATAAGTGTAGAACTAGATAGGTTCATTTTTCAAAAAAAATATATATTGTCAAAGGGTTGCTAGTCCAAATGCACCCAAAGGAAGAAAAAATGTTAGGAAAGATAGTGGGGTAGGTAGAAATATCATTGATGCTAATCATGCTGTCAATTTTCAGAATTAGCAACAAGGAAGAATGAAATTTGCACCAATGGATAAGGCACTAGTCTTCATAAGCCAAAGATCTGAAATTGTGGACACCTCCTGAAAAGGAGCTGCCCTCCCCAAATGGAGCTACTGTTAGTCATCAGTATTTTTCACTTATTGGTGATGACTAGTTGTAACAGCCAAGTTTTCTAGCAGCTGATCTAAAAAAATTTCAAATTTGCCAGCTAGAAAACACCCATAAACATTTTTTTCCCTCCTACCTTTTCAATCCGCCCATGACGAGATGAAACCTCATTATCAAGCCCTGTCTAGCCTAAGCCATACTAGCTTGTCCATTAGCTCCAAAGAAAACAGTCCAAATCTGTCCAAAGAAGTCTCCCCTAAGTTAGGTAGTGGTGATTTAGGAATTCTTCTCTTGGAAAACTATCCTAAAGCCAAATCAACCTCTATCTGCTATAGACCAGTCATAACAGATTGTCCCGTTCTGCAAATAAATTTGGTTACACCCCTAAGTCGCGCCACTAACAAGCCCTAAAGTCTCAGCAATGCACATGCCCTAGGTCAAACTGATATTAGGTGGTTTTACAGTGTTTCAATGGATCTTTCAAGAGCAGAAGTGTACCAGCATCCCAGAAGACAGTATTTGGCTCAACATGAGAAGACAGCTGCTTCTCATGTGATTTTGAGCCTGGGATGCAGCTACAGGACAGAGAGTTGTCTCATTAAGCTCCTGCAATCACAGTCAAAGGTTAGTAAATTATGAATGACAAGAAGTGCTTTACAAGTACTAGCCAAACTGCTTGTGATGTCTAAAGAAGCACAGAGACATTTGAAAAGAAGAATTACATGTCTCAGAGAAGTGTTCATCTTAACTATTATCAATTTGTCATTCTTCATTTTCTCAAGCATGAAAAGGCAGTGAAAGGAAAAATAACGCTGTTAAAAGATGATGAAATGGCATCACTGAGAAAAAACCCCCTTCATCTATAAGTAGAGGGTTTGAGGACAGAAAAACCTCCTTCATCTATAAGCAGAGGGTCTGAGGACAGAAAAACCTCCTTCATCTATAAGCAGACATTTTTTCAAAGTAGGCCTCCTTCATCTATAAGCAGAGGGCCAGAGCAGTGATTAATTTTAGGTTTTCAACGAAATTTGAGAGGCAAGTGGGAAGAAATGGCAAGGCAGTTGAAGTCGATCAGATGAAACGATGATGTAAAAAACAAAGGGAAAGTATGAGTACTATAACTATCGAAGAATAAGTTGACTTATCTCCTATCGAGAGATCTCTTTTGAAAGGCGATCTGGAGCCAAAAATGAACAAACTCAGTGAGGGATGTGAACATAAAAGTTACTGATATCCATCTCTTGGTAACGAGCTTAGGCTTGTTTTGATCTCTGTTCTTTAACAAAGCAGAGTTGAAAATAGTTGAAATCAGCTAGGCCAAACTGACATAAAAGTGATGCTGCCCAAAAGGTTCTTCTTCATTCATAAAATTTCTTTCAATAACTCATCATAGTGGACAAAGCGATTTGAGCAGATTTTCAAAGGCATTGTTAAACATAGGTTCATAAATGTGCAGGAATTCCATGGCATGTGTTTGAGTTTGGAACAACATTCAAAGCCAATAATGCATGCCAACATTACAAATAAAGAGCATTTTCCTTCTATGGCTAGGTCAAGGTATTTACCTTGCGGTTGCATTTTGAGTAGAGAGAGGTTTTAAAAGTTCCTTTGATGACGATGATGGTAAAGCACGGGTGAATGCAACTTCAACTGCACATTCAAAAAGAAGACCTACTTGTGGATAAATTCATCTACCGATACTATATGGTTTGGCTTGGGCTGCCTATGGCATTCTTTCTCTGATGCAGATGCAAAAGAGAGAAGCAGTTTTTATTCCTTAGTAAGAAGCGATGAAAGTTTTTAATTCTTGAAAAGGTTGTTTTACTTCAAAAAGGGTCAGGCCTATGAAGGAAGTGGTTCTTGCCACTATGTCTCTTATATGAAACAGAAAAGGAGTCTCGTTTATGTTTTTTTTTTAAAAGGGCCATGAGCTTCATGTTTTCGTTTCAACCCAAAGGTCTTTCATACGCTTTCAAACCTTCATAAAGCACTTCAAGGGTATTAACTTGTTCACTTCCAAAAGAGGATAAAGGACCATTGCAAGCCCATTTGAAATTCTAAAAAACGCAAACAACTCCTCTTTACTGTTGTACTGGACCGAAGAAGAAGTTTTTGAACGAAAATTTACAAAGTTTTAAGCTTGGAGATTGCGCGGTGTGCCTAGAAAAGCACGCGGTGCGTTCAGGATCAAATTTGTGAAGAAGTTGTGTTGTTGCACGGCGCGCCTGTAGGCACCGGTCACGACTACCCGTCATCGACCCGAAAACCTTTCTGTTGCGCGGTGCCTTCTCATTTCAACGTGCCACGCATGCTTCAATAGTCCAAACGCCTTCCAAAAGCCCCAAAAACTGCTCAAACTTTTCAAACAAGGGCTGCCATCCATTTTCAAGGTATTTTTATTTACCTACTTGCTATGTTCAAGCTGCTAGATGGTGTTTGAAACAATGAAGGTCTCGGTGTAAATCATGGTGTGTTGAGTGAATATTTTGAAGAAAATTGTTACAGTGTGAGACTGGTGGAGGGTTCATTTTAGCTTCAAAGAGCCTAAACTGCCCTAAAAACAGTGCTAAAACATCACACTCCCTGCAATACACAATAAACACCGTTTTAGAGGTTTTGTCAAATTTTTTGGAGGTACCCTAGCTGTGATAGGGCAAAACCATAAACTCTGTCAGCTATATTGAAGTGGTGAAAAAAGTGGTAAGAAGGGTTGAACTTTTGTTTAAGGTCCGAGGTTGCTGTGCTGTCATTGCCCGACATTGACATAGTGAAAGTGGTGGGTTTTTATTAATGTCAAAAAGCCTAATAAACTGTCCTCAAAACAGTGTTGGAAGGTGAAACAGTTTTAGAAAGGAAAACACAGTATTCCTAAGTTGAAACACAACAGTGATCATACATAAATGACTTTGTCACTTTCAAAAGTTCTCTGTGTGTGGTGAAAAGAAAAATCAATGTTGCCTCTTTTCAGACTGTAGTAAGTGAAGCTGTTATTACAATTTGAAGGTGTTTGGTCAAACTGTGTGAGAGAAGCAGTGAATTACAAGAGAAGTGTTTTGATTGGGAGGGGTGTTTGGCTTCTACAAGGCTGTCTTTCTTACACCAAAAACACATAAAAGCTTTGTGACCTTACCCAACATAGTGATCATTTGAGTGTGTGTACCTTTTGTTTGCCTGTGTGCTTGTTATTATAACCAGGTGTTGATTGGCATACAAAAGAAGATAAGCAGTGATTTGGAAGGAGTGAAGAGTTTTGTGTTAAAGAAATCATTTCACATAGCATTTGAAGAGATCTACCTTGGTCAAACAGTGACTAGCCAAGAAGACAGAGTTGTGTTTGAGAAATCATTTTAAAAAAACCATTTTGAGGCACAGTGTTAGAACGTGGAGACAAAGATGCCTACGAGCAAATGATGGAGTGGGTTGCATAGAATTTGAGCCTATTTCCACTGAAGAAGTGAATGCCCACCCATCGGTCTTGTTCAGATTTCAGAGGTTGGGTGTTTATGTGTGTACACATATCAAAGTGAGGTGAAGAGCTTTTCTTTGACACACAATACCCCAAAGGAACAAGGCAAGCCCAGTTGGCAGGGCTAGACTTCAAATTCTCTCCCGAGTCCATCTCCAGGAAACCTAAAATCCCTATGTGTGGGAAAAGTGGTTCATAAATACCATTTGGACTCAGAATATTACAAGCCCTTTCTAAAGCCTGAGCACAGAGATTCATGTCCTTCTATTTTCCCTTTCTCATATCTTTTGGCCAGCTATGCCCCCCTCATGAAGATCATCATGAATTACTTCACTTGTGAGGGAAGATTCTCCCGAGTCTATGCCTATCGCATTCAACTGCTCATGCATTTCACAAGGGCCAAGTTGCTAAATCTCCCTTTCTTCTTACACAGGAGCATTGATAAAATGGACTCCACTGTTCATAAGAAACCTCCTTCACAGAAATAGCCTACCTCTTCCATCACTCTCTCATCAAAGTCATCATCCTTCGTCAGCTTGAAAAGAGGGAGGTCTCTTGGGATACTTTCATCACCCATCCGGATTTCTCCACTGTCCCTCCAGTTCATACATCCCCTACACCTCCTACTCACCATCCTTCGCCTTCTTCTAGCATACCTATTCCCAAAAATCTCAAGTTTACCACAGAATAAACAAAGGAGCCTAAAGAAGGAGAAGAGAGTGACCATGAAGAGGAAGAAGGACATGAGCAGGAAGAGGAAAGTGATGATGAGCAGCAGCAAGGGGATGAAGAAGAAAGTACTGAATAGCAGCATCACAATGAGATAGAACAGCAAGAGAATGAAAGTGCTAAACAGGAGCAGCATGAAGGTGTTGAACAAGGGTATGAAGGTGATGAACAGGGGCAGCCAAAAGATGCTGAACAGGGCCAGCCAAAAGATGCTGAACAAGAGAAGCCAAAATATGATACATAGCAGCTACAACAGTATGAGCAAAGGCAGTCTCATGGTGAAGAACAAAAACCTCCTAAGGAGGAACAACAACCTCAAGAAGAAGAGGGGTAGCAGGATAAAAAGTTTCAGCACAGTGAGGAAGCAACCCTCAAAGGGAAGTGCAAAAGGACAGCCAAGGCATCCATAAAGGAATCCAAGACAGTGGCAAAAGTGAAGGGAAAAGTGACAAGGGTAAAGATCCCATGGAGCATTGTCTAGCTGCCTCTCTTATGGAAGGGGCCATGCTCTCTTCTCCGAAAGTTGCCAAGCCCTAGACATCAAAGAAAAGGGTGCCTAGAGTTGTAACTCCAAATGTGACTAGAGCCCTCCGAAGCAAGGGAAAATTTCCCAAGAAACCCATGGTCGAATTACCCAAGAGGAAGAGTACTAGAAGAGCCACCCAAAGCAAAGGGAAGGGTAAGGAAGAAAGCAGTCATGAACAGGAAAGGGAATTCGACATCATCCAAATCCAAAGTGATGATAGTGATAATGAAGCCCAGATCCTAGAAAATCTCTTGATCCATAGAGAAAGCCAAATTGATGCCTTGAGGGCTGATCTTCATAGAGCTAGGAACTTCAATCACTTTTTGCAAGTCCAAAACAAGCAAATGAGTGTCCATATGGCTGTACATGAAACACCGGCCATCTGATACAAAAAGGAGGCCTCCAAAGCATAGGTAAGATTGGAAGAACTCATGGGTGAGTTCAAGGAAAGTGAAGGTGAAGATCAGCCTAGGCGAAAGAGGCCAAGAACCATGGGGCTGAAAAAGGCCCTTGAGAAACAAGAAGAAGAAGAAGATGCCCTTCTCCAATCTACCCCTCTCACTACATTTTTCGAACAAGAGATAGAGAACAATCGAGAAGCATGGCTTGAGAGAGTTAATGATCACTTGGAGAAGAAATTGGAGAGGGAAAATAGGGGCTTGGACTTCCAACGGAGGATGACCGGGCATTATAAAAAGCTAAATCAGTTTTCCCGTCGGAAGTTGAAGGCTGCTCAAGAAAAACTCAAGGAGGCTAAAGGGAAGCACCCAGCACAAAAGTTGAGGAAAGACACCTCAAGACTCCAAATTTTGGCCTCTGCTTCACAACATGTTATTGAAAACCCTTGAGGGTCATGCTCACCAATTTTGGGCGAATTTCGACATATTTTGGTTTTTTGTCATTTTTGGGTTTTTGGCTAAAACTCATGGGCATCACCATTTCAGTTTGGGACATCATAAAAGGATTATAATGGTATCATTGGATGCCATAATTTCAAGGGAACATACTCAGCGATTTTCAGAACAATTGAATATCTTTTGCTCCCTCAAAATGGCAAAAAAACACTAGCTTTTTCTACACTCTACCCCGTTTATCAGCAAGGCTTATTTTTTCGGTTTTTACACACATGCCTATTTTTGGAGGACTTATGGTGGTCATTTGGGAGAAAAATAAATATTTTCAGAAATTAGACACTCAGAGCTTTCCAACAAGCTATCATGAGCCTCGTTTCGACACCGGGAAGGCCTCCAAAGGTTGCCGGCAAGTCAATGGGACCTTTTGCTGATGTATTTTTTGAGTACTTTTGTGAAAATTGAACCTTTCAAAATTGATTTTTCCTCATGTGCGTTTAGCTATTTTTGTACATGATAAGTTATGAAAAGTCAATTTATTTCCCTTTTTTAGCATTTTGAGATATTTTATTAGATATTTTGTGCCTTGGGCTTTGCAAAGCCTCAAGGACAAAATGAGATATTTTGGATAGGCCAATGAGATTGCAAGTTGAACTAAGAGGTTTTCCTCACTTTGGCCTATATATTCCAAAGGCTTTCATTGTAAACAAGGCTGAACTTGATGAATAGAAGCAATATATGGTCATATAATCTTTGGAAGAAATACTTGTCTCATGTTTTTGGATAGTCTCTTGGATGTTCTTGGATGATGAAAGAGGATTGTTGTTGGATTCCATGACTTGGTAGAATGGTATAGTGTCTCTCTCTCTGTTTTGTTTCCTAGTTTTCATTCATAAATCCATGTTCTTGCTTGCTATAAGATAGTAGAGAATAGATTTGAGACATGCCCTTGGAGGCACCTCAAATTTCCTGTTTCTTTATAGCTTCCATGTTTTCTTCATTCTTAGTCATGTTAAAGAATCCTTGATTGCTCTTTAATAACTCAAGAATATTGTTTGCTTGTTTCATTTATGGTTTTATGCATGCTAAGTATGATTTACGGTACGCCCTGCTTACTCATGGCTATCCATAGCTCCACCTATGAAACCTCTCTTTGATTGATTAGATTGTCATTTGTTGAACCAAGGAGGTCTTGTACTGATCTTGCCCTTTGCCTAAAACTATGCAATCTTGTTTTCAAAGTGCCCAATAGCTTGAAGTACTATGTATAGGAATTCTGACATAGTGATTTGAGTTTTTTGTCTATCTTAAATGTATTTCCCCAAAGTCTAATAGCCATTTCCTAAATTTAGAGAGTTATATATCTCTATGCATGGGTTGAATGTTTATTTCTATGCATTGATTAGCTTAAAGTTACATTTCTCATGATTAATGGTTTTCCCTACCATGTTTATGTCAGCTATTAAACTATCTGTGTTTGAAATCCTCTATTGTTCACAAACTTGATGTCCATCTTACTCCATTTTTCCCAAAGATCAATTTTACCTCGAATCAAATCGGCCCTTCAACAACCTTGTATCACCATCTGAAAGCTTTCTTGACCTTTTAAACCCCATAGCCTAGTTGATCTGACATCCTCTCACCTATCTTATGTCTTTGATCAGTTCATCCCTCACAACCTAAAAACCAAAACCAAAAACCTACTTCATAACTAGCCTAAAATCAGAACACAGTAAGCAAACACACAGATATCCCTTACACAAATAGAGAGAGCCCTCTTTGAGTCCAGAAAGGCTAGGTCCTTGGGCTCCAAATATTGGTTTGATGTTACACTGTCATTTGGCTTGCCAATCAGCCAAATCACAGGACCCTAACACGCAAAAACCATGATTTTTTTTTTATTACAAGTAGTGGGTTTTTTTTTTAAAGTGATTTCCTTAACTATTTTTGATGTAGTCTTGTTCTATTATAATTTTTAGATCTTGGAAACTTATGTACATGATATTGAACTTTAATCGCAATTTGGTAAATTTTGTTAATGTATATTGACATGTAATTTTAAAAGAAATAGTTTTATGTTATTTGGAAAAGCTAGCTTTGTGGAATTCAATAATGGTAGGGCTTTGGAATTTTAAAATCATAGTCAATTCCCAAGGTTTCTTATTTTGGCGGATTCCCTATCAAGATTTTGGAGATTCTTACTTGTTCCAACTTGTATTAAGCTATGGTGGCTAAGTCTAAGTGTGTAAAGCCTAGCTTATGGCTAAGGTGAAGTTTGGATAACCTCATATTGTCTTTTTAGCCTTTCTCTTTATACACTTTATTTGTGATGTTATCATTTTTAATTATATTTATGAATGTTATGAAGCCATGAAACGTTATATGGATGACTTTTTTTTTTAGACCACTGTGACTAATTTGTATTCAACACACCATAGGATACTCCCATAAGTGACACACTTAAATAAATACTCATATAAGTCACATAATTTTAAGTGATGCCCCATAATAAATGTACACATAAGTGATATTATCCAAATTTAGACACATATTCAACATTCCATGTAAGTTTCCTACAAATAGTTAAGCATCAATGCAGTGAAGTAATGAACAATTGTGCCATGGTACACCATATTAGGTGTCACATATAAGTGATGCACATTAACTAAAAAAAAATGAGCGTTGCACATATGTAATGAAAATGACCATGAATATAGATGCATAAATTCATATAAGTGATGCACCATAAGTGGCACATAGTTAATGTTCTTACATGACACACATGATTAGGACACCATAAGAAACACACACAATGTAAATTGATCAGTGTACATAGTGGCTACAATATATGAGAAGATATTTAATGCAAGTATTCCTTCTATTAATTTATCCCCAATGTTGACAAGAGTTCAATATGTGTCTCTTTCTGAAAATATGCTGAAAATATGTAGCATAGGAATAAATATGAGAAGGTGGAGAGAATACAATGTAAAATTCCACTTGAGCTAGGATGAACCACCAACATAGTGAGTTCAAATTTGAGTGCATCATTATAAAATTTAAGAAAACACATTATATTAACCTAGCATCACAAGTTGGAAATTTCCATCGATTTATGTTGATGTGGAATTTGAAAAACCATAATTTTGTGTAGTTTGAAAACCCTAGTTTTGTAGACTTTGAAAACCCTCGTAATGTAGAATTTGATAACACTAATTTTTTTGGAATTTGACAAGAATATCTGGTGACTAAGGTGTCTTAATTTGGTGGATTCTGTAGGATGATATATATTTTTCAATTATATTTTTTCATGTTATGAAGGCATGAAACGTTATAAGGATTGAATTTCACTATTTATACCACTATGACTAATTTATACCCAACACACCATTGGAGACTCCCATAAGTGACATAGTTAATAAATTCACATATAAGTGACATAATTCTAAGTTATTCCCCATAATAGATGTACACTTAAGTAATACTCTTCAAAGTCAGACACATAGTTGACATTCCATGTAAGATACCTACCATAAGTTACATAGTTAAGCATAAACGCACTAAATAAAATCACACAAACCATGATACACAAGTCAAAAGTCACATATTTATATTAAATTTGGTCCAACTAAAATTATTCATATAGAAAGGAATCTTGTTTCCAGCATACATAATGGAAACACTTGCTCAACAATCAGAGAATGGAAACAAGTTCCCTAGATGCAAAAGTCACATCTCATGTCAAAAAATGTCACATCATGGCTAATGTACATAATGAATGTCTCAGTCAACATTTCCACCCTTGGCTCTCTCATGTATATATCCAAATTCTATTTTCATAATGTTCAATATGGAGGATCCTTGAGTCTTCTTTGGTCTCGGAGTATTATGCCTCTTTGAGCTCTGAAAAGGAAACAACAACATATAAGTTCATTTTCCCACAGTGCAAACAATTAACACACTTAATAAATATAATTATAATTCACATAAAAAATCACCTCAAACATGAACGTTAATGGTCAAGGGTTCTTCCTCAACTGTGTTCTAATCCTCCCAACAATGCCTCCATACAATAATTATAACAATCAATTAATTGAAAAAAAAAATGTAAAAAAAAAATTTAAATATGTACTTGATAATAATTTTATAAAATAATTATCTCACTATGAATATATAAGGCAATGGAGATGTTTGAGCTTCTTGTCTCAAAGGTGGAACACTTCATTGCAAAACCTACTTCGAGGTAATGATGGAGTTGGGGATGATGTAGATATAACAACAATAGATAAAAATACATCTGTGGGATAAGCTTGTATGCATCGGGTACAAGCAATACATGTATCATAAATTTTAGACTATTTATTGCAATAAAATATGTGGTGAGAGGAGGGGTCTAAAAATGGAGTGGTGTAAGTTGAATGTCTATGGGAATGGTGGAAGAGGCAGATGTATTAGTTTTTGGTCCAAACAATACAACCTCATTGGTTGTACAATAAGAGGAAGTACCATAGGGTAATAAATTTGAATACCAAGTGTTAGAGGGATGCCCAATGGTTAGACTTAGCATGAAAAGTGGACTAAAGAGGATGGATGAAGGATGATGGATGAACGATGGAGTTGGATGGTTATGGAAGAGAAATTAACTAGGAAGAATGACACCTTCATAGATATTTATAATATGTATGATGATTACAAAAACATCAAATTCAACTAAACTAAGATAATGAAAGTCACAATAAAATTCGGTATAACCTAACATATGTTACTTAGGTGGGAGGTGATTTATTAATCCTAGGTGGAGATGGTTACTTAAACTATACAATGGACACCTTTGGAAACACATTGAAATTAATATTTATTTCTCCCAAATAACTTGGACATTTGTAAAAAAAAAAATTGTTTAAATCTTGCCAAGTTATCATTGAAGTATACAAGAATGAAGACATTTAAATACCTATGTATAGGCTGCAACAATATCAATTGTTGTAGCCATGGTTGCATTGATATTAGGTGAAATAACATTTTCCCATCTTTATGGTATCCTATCCTCTCATTGAATTTGCATATGCAACAGAAATTAAAGTATAAATGTACTTTAAATATACATTCATGAAAATTTATCAACTGTATAATCAAATTTATAACCAATGATTTAGCCTCAATTAAAACTTATACTAACCTAATCCATAAATTACCCCAGGATAGGATCACCCATCGATCCATGGAAAGTATGCTCACAATGAGAGCATAAATATGTCACCACTTGACTCAAACTAGAAAATCCATCCTACCTATGTGGAGTTAATGGTCTATAATTAGTGTGACCCAAAGCCATACACCTAGAAGACTGAAGTCTCAAAGAATCTTCTAATGTATCATGTATAGAGATCACAACAAATGAACTATGATGCACTAAACTACATGTGGGATGTGCTATCACATTGTTATTGTTAGTAAGATGATCCAAAATTTGAAGTGCATGTGATGGGGGGTGGGAGGGTTGGGCTTACACTTAGGAGCAAGTGGCCCTCTCAATGGATTACATAATGTAGCCCACCTAGGCTGCTCTAAGTGCCTAAGTGCTTTGACAGTCACAACCCTGAATTAAATATTCTCAGTCCTACATGCTCATTCCCATTGGATAATACTTGATATAGCAAAACCCAAATGTGTGGTAGCACTTACAATCTTTTCCTAACATCCTGTCTATCCTCCATTCATTTTTTGGAAGTAATTTGGGCCATGGTTGGGAGACCTTCCAAAATCAACAACCCTTGGAATGCACTTTTAAACCATATAGGAGGCAATCTCCAAAATTATTGTTTCCGTCAATGTACCCTACACTTATTTAATATTTGGTCCCCAACTTAGCCCCAAGGTGGTTGTCCCTTATAATTCACTTTCTTCAAATGACCTTAACAAAGACTGTGGTTTTCCTACTCCTTAATCAATGGATTTGATCAACTTGGAAGATTAAAGACTGATGCAAATTGGGGGTGACTTCCCCCTATGACATAAAATAATGAGGGGGATTCATACTCCCAATTCTATTCATAGTTTCTCTAAATAAATCCAATGGCATAGGTCTATTAGGTAAGATCCAAAGTTCTTGTGGATTGTGAGGGGAGGCTCCCCCTGTGATGTAAGTGAAGGAGGGTCTACAATAGTTCTTCACCATCAGTCAAAATCGATGATTCTCGATTGTCCCAGGACTTTGCTTTCTAGGCTCCGTAACGTCATGATGGAAACCTAAAATGGAAATACCATGCCATTTTAGGACTCATGCCAAATTTAAACTCTTTATGTCTAACCTCCTCTATTTTCTCAAAGGTATAAAGAGGTTTGTTGGAACTCTCGATTTCACCCCAATAATCTTGTCACTAGTTTGACTGCCAAAATTTTGTGGGAGTACACATAAAGAGAAACTTCAACTATTACTCTCACTCGTCCTTCCTCAAGAATCATCTATTCAACATACAATCTTCCATCACTATCTTTTTATTTCATCCAAATGCACTTCCAATTGACTCAAATATCGAATAGGCCCTCAACAATACTAACCATACATTTCCTCTTACAACCACGTTCATATTGAGCATTGATACATGCTCAATCTAGAAGAAACATAACTTGCATTAATTCTCTAACATAGTACATACTACAAATCATAAAACGTAAATTTCTATAAGGCCATAACACACATAAAAACTCAACTGTATTTGTATTATTACTCAGAATATGGATATTTATTGAGGAATATTATAGCCTTGCTATCAAACTACAAGTCATTCATGCTCCTCCTCAATCTCTCCCACCCACCCTTCATTCCATTGAGTTACTAAATATACATATGTGTACATATGTAACTACAAGTAGAATAACTTCTAATGGAACGAATATTCCTTATGCATTTTTCCCAAGTCCTAAAACTATTTATCAACCCAACTTGACACTTGTTATTTTTACAAAGGCATACTTGGGTAAAAATCCCTAAATCACCGAACATACTAACAATCCATGTTATTTCTAGAATCTTGACACTTTTATTTACAAAAAAAAATCCACTATTCCAAAATTATACAAATTATATTTGGGGGAAATTTATTTCCCTTTGGGAATTTAATGACCCCCTTGGGGTCTGATCTAAAATGACTAAATAGGGGTTTATGCTCCTACATTAGACTCACCAAGTATAAATTGTATGACCTCCTAGTCATATTTGTTAATTTTGTTGAACCTCTTGTATCCCATTTTTTGTGTTGCTTTTTCTCCTTGTCCATTGTTGTTGATATCTTGTCATTTTCCTTATCCTTCAAAGATCCCATGTTTTTATTTGTTGTTACCTTCCATTTTATTTTCTTAGACAATATCTTACAGTGAACCAATTATTGTGCCAACTGTTCTTTCCCCTTCATTGTACCATTTCTTAGGTACTTTCAACCTCCATAATTCCTTGGCTTTAATGTCTATTTTATTTCCTTGTTGGACCAAACTCTTGGTACTACTCACTTTCAATATTGTCTTCAAAAATTACATGGCTTCACTTTCCACCTCATCATATAGTTCCCATTATTCATTGAAAATATTTGACAACCTTTCCCATGGATTCTCTATGGAAGATAAACTTTCATAATTTACACTGGGAATGAACCTATTACAATAACTAGTTTCTTTACATTCTGTGAAGAGGTGATTTGCATATCTACCTCCATTTTTTCCCATTGCAAACTCACTCAAGGAAGATTCTTTCTCCATATCTTGTGGGTGAAAATAAAGTAGAATTTCAATTTTATGAGATAGATTTATTCCATGCTACCCTTTTTCTCCTTCTCCTGAAATTATTGGCTATCATTTTCCTACAATCCTAGTAGTCATCACATCTTGAGCTTTATATAAATTACCATAATAGCTAAATGCTTTAGGAACCCTTATTTTTTCTTGCTTGTCCTATCCTTTCTTTGAATGAAATAAAATTTCATCCTTTTGATACTTTATTCGACTTGTCTCATCTGTAGTCACATAAACAATTTGAAGAAAAAATATTTTCTCTATTTTAAACCCATGTTGCTTCTCTTCATTGAAGTTCATGCCCATTTCCTCTAACTAGTGCATCTTATCTCATGGTCCTTCTGTTAAATGTCTTAGAAATATTCATCCCTCGTTCAATGTTCCTCAAACCTTGCACTATTCAACTAGTATTTTATGAACAGCATTATAATATGATGTTGTCCTTCATGTCTTATGAGCTTGTCCTCCTCATCTGCACTTTTTTTTATCACGACTCTTAGTGGTTTTTTTAGGGTCAATTTAATTGGTAAAATAACACAATTATTTAATTATCAATCCGGGTTTGTAAACTTGGAAGCATGTCCAAAATATATGGATGTCAGGTGTAGTCAATCTTTAGAAGACAAAATGTTTATATTTAAGGAAATGCATATTACAAATATAAAATATAACTAAGTAATTTATGATTCAATATGTAATAAGTGAGAGAAGACGCTCCAAACTTAGGAGATCATCTTTGACCTTCTCCACGGTATTACTTTCATGAAGAGAAATCAATTATCTGATGGAAAATATATTATGATGCCTAAAGAGTAGAGAAGAGGTCCCTAACTGAGGAGGTCATGTTTTCCTTCTTCACAATTTCATTCATCATTGCTACCATTGTATTTAAGACTAGAAATTTAGAAAATAACTTCAAACAAGGAAAATAAAATGAATTTTAGTTATTTTTCTTATATCGGATAGAAGGAGAGTTTAACTTAAACACTTGTTTGTCCCTTCATATGCAGATTATAACTAAACTAAGATTCATTAGCAAGCATAAGTAAATAGCTCAGCAAGCAAAAGAAAATGACTTCTAGTTATTGTTCTTGAATCAGATAAAAGGAGAGTTTAACTTAAACACTTATTTTTCACTTCATATGAAAATTATAAGTAAACCAAGATTCATTAGAAAAAATAAAAAATTTTCATTCATCTAATTAACTGAACAAATTTGAAGCAAAACTAGTTCATGAGAGTTAAGCTAATTTAACCAGGAAGTGTACTTAGCTTGGTATAGGGGGGCTCCACCCTTGCCTTGCACAACTTAAGAACTTATCAGCTACTACAAAATTATTCAATCGTCCACAGAATTGAATAGAGAAAATAAGGTGGAACTGGTTCCTCAAATTAACTCACAAAATTCATAAGTCTCAATATGAAATTATACAAATTCTCCATGTTTCAATGGTTTATAAGCTTGGTGTAAATAGATAAATGATAAAAAAACTATGATATAACGTCTATAACAGCCTTATCTTATCCTAATCACATCCATCTATGTCAAACTCATCCATTTAGTTACACAAAATATGGAAAATCCCTAAAAACTACTATTTCTGCCCTATTTTCTAGGGATTCCTGAAAAACATGTCATGTTTAACCAGCATTGATCGGGCTTGCTTTAGCTCAGTTTGACTGAAACAATAGATGATATTTCATTTGTGGTTCCCAATATTTCAAAATATATTCTCATCTCATGCCCAAGTTTCCTGCACATATGAATTCCATGAAGCAATTACGGGAATTTTCAGTTCTGTCCAAAAATACTCTTAAAACCCATTTTTTACAAAAATATCTAAAAATTGAAAAACATAAATTATTTACCTAAATATGCATAATAAGGTCAAAATAAGGCATATTTGGATGATATAATGTGGAAAATGATGGAAATTAGGTTGATTTTTAATAAGCAAAATTGACCAAAATTGAGGGACAACATCTCCCCCTTGCTGATCTTCAAGCATGTCCTCATGCTCGCTTTCTCCTCTTTGATCTTTAGAGTAATGATGTGCCCACTATACCTGATCCTCTAGTTTCCTGTTGTGTAGCTTGAAGAAGATAATCAATCCCCTCATACCTTCCTTCCTTGTAGATGGTGCCCTTTATCTTCTATCTCTTTATTCTTGCAATTTTCATTCATGGATAATCATTGTGGCAATTAGGCTTACCTATCCTTTTGAAGCTCCTTAAAAGATGAAATTATTTCCCTTCTCTGATTCTTATTCAATCCTTTATTTTTCTTTAAAAATGAGTCCATTTCTTCTTCAAAACTAAAAAACAAATTTCTTTATGTGTGAAAATGCCTTAACATTGTTTTCAGTGCTTCATAATTCATGTTTCAATCTCAGTTTTTCTAAAAATTTCCTCAAAAATCCCTTCTCTGTTTTAAAAATTCTCACTGTGCATATGAAGAATATGACAAATTTTCTCACTGTATGTATGAAAGTGAAACATTATATTTCTCACTAGGTGTATGAGAATGATAATTTTGCTCATTCTCTATTATAAAAATCTCATTGTGTGTATGAGAAATGAGACTCTGTATTTTACACATGTAACAATTCATAACTATAAATGGAGGAATTTGTGTTTTGAACTTGAATACCTGATCTAGAAACAATATTGTAGATATATTTGAGTTAATACTCGTGTTCCTATGGTTAAACAATGTCCTTTCAATTAGAATTCCTTTGTTCAACATCTCAAAGGATTCACTTATACACAGGTAGCAGAGTTGGTTAAATGGTGGCAAGATTTCGAATTCAGAACCGAAGTTTCACTCCTTATAAAATGACACATCTCAGACATTATCTCGAGCTAAAATACCCCTGAATTCCAGTCAACTACTGATAGAAATTTGGAAGTGATCTCTTACCTTTTCTACTTGCGAAATTCCTGGAGTTTGTTGGTGAGCTCAGTCAACTTGGTAAATAGGAGATCTTCGCCTACAATTCTCTCGTTAAAATCGATGCATACCCTCCTTATTTCTCCACAACTTCTTTAATCTCCTTGCCTATTTCCTTTTTCAACTTCTTCTCTGTTCAAGCTTCTCTATTTTACGCAATCATATCTTCTTTACCTGTGTTTTCTTTCTTGTTTCCTTCTTTCATGAGGGTGTTATATGTGTGCATGTGTCTCCATAGCATTATCCTCCTTTTCTCGGGCTTACATTTGGCTATGATGGTGGAAGAAAGATTTAACGAAGAGCTTCATTTGCATTCTAATGGTGAAGGTTTAATACAGAGCTTAACAATATCATTACACAGAGTTTTGAATGCGTTTTGACCATTTTACCATGCCAACTCACACTTTGACTTGCGTACCTGTGGTTGCATTTTTCTGGCTCATGTACAGTCCTCCTTCCATGGTGTATATTCCCATCTTATCACCGTAACACTGCATCACCCACGTTCTATGTAGGTCATTCTTTTTTCATGGCCTTATTCATTTCGTTTCATGTCCACCTTGTTTGTATCCGAAATGATTCATATGTCTTTTCAACCACATGTTTGCATATTTCATTTTACTCTTATGTTTGCATTTTCATACTTTAGGCTTTGTATTCGACATGTTTTCATATTGTGACTCTTATTTCATAATTTAGGCTTTGTCATTTTATATGCTTATTTCTTAATTTGTTTTAAAATGACCATATGATAGCTCATTTTAAAATCAAATTCTTCTCATTATGACACTAACTTTTTGTGGTTTTTGTAGGCAAACATAAATTCCTTAAGGGAAAAAATATTGATTCCTCTATCTTTGATAAAAAAATGCTTATAAGATAATGTTGGAGGATATGTAGGGTATATGGAATTAATGTAGGAGATTTATATAGGGTTTTTTATGATGAAGTTTTTAATTTAGAATATATGGTAGGGTAATGGATATAATAGGATAATGAGTGTAGGTATGGTAAATGTAGGATACATGTAAGATGTTATATGATAAATGTAGAATGATGAAGGTGATAGGATGCATATCCAAGTTAAATTAGTTTTAACAATTGTAGATTTTTTTTCAAAATTGAAGGTTCTAAGAATTTTTTTTACTTACTATACTTTCCTTTTTGCAACATAGCTTGATGTCATTATTGATTGATGATGTCCTTTGTTGGTTCGTCCATACTTGCTCATGTTGATGATTCTTCAAATATGAATTTAGATGGAATGTAGACAATTGTAACAGCTTATTTGAACCTCTTGATATAGATTATGTTGTTTCATGTTCTATTTGCATTTGATATTGATTCAGGTCCCTTCTAATGAATATTGATGTTATTCAGGTCCCTTATGCAATTTTTAAATGATGTTTCAAGTTCCTTCTGCCATGCTATTTAGGTACCTTCTGCAATGCTATTTTGAATGATGTTTCAGGTCCCTTCTACAATGATATTTTGAATGATATTTCAAGTCCCCTTTGCAATGTTATTCATATCCCTTCTGCAATACAACTGCTCAAACTATTTTCAGAGTTTTGTTATGAAATTCCCCCTTGATTATGTTAAGACTTGTCCTCAAGTCTTGGAATTCTGGAGGATTATTTTTGCAAAACCAAACCGAAGTAAAAGAAAATAGAGAATTCATATTGGAAAAACAAGTTGGTTTTCCGATATGAACTCGAGTTTGTATTGTGCCAGTTTCCTGGATTTTCACAACCAAACTCTTTTATTATTTCTTAAATTTTTTTCTATTTTTTTATTTTCTTTTCTGGATGGAGGTGGGGTATAATGGATTCGGAAAGTATGGAATTCTTATGAAATTAAGATAGGTTTAAGTCATCATCTAAGAGTATATGGATAGATAGATAGAAAATAGGTCCGGACTTCAACACGCACGATTGTGGAACTTAATATACAATATGGTAGATGAATGACATCATGAACAATATGGATTATGAAAGGATTCTTTGACAATGGATGTGACTTGACATGGTACAAAACTTGAATTCTTATTCTTATTATTAGCTTCATGTATTTTTCCTTGATCTTGATAATCTTGTAGGGTTGTTGGTGTTGTTGGTCAGCAACTGAAAACAAGCTTCATGAGTATTGAGTTTCATTAGATGAACTCAACATCCTGTGAATTCTAATTTTATTTGACTTGAAAATTTGTATTCATATTCTAAAATATGAATTTTATTTTTTTTAAATTGACTTTGAAAATTCCTTTGTCCATGGAGTTCTCCTCTTAAATCTTCTTATGACCCGCAAAAACATAGCATTTTCCTGCAAAACAATATTAGATGATGGAGGAAGAGAGGTGTAAAGTCTCTCTTCTTCCAAGAAATATGTAAAATAATTATAAGCAATGCTTGAAAACAAGTCCAAATATTATATACAAATAAAATGCATTTGTTTACCCCTTGAGGAATGATGACCAACCTATACCTCCTAGCAGTATTTTGTTCACAAAATATTCATTTTATGTCAAATTAGTGTGATTCCAAAGAAAATTTGAAGTGAATTAATATGGCTACCTCCAATATAAATATGTTTTTAAAATGGTTTAAAATTATATTCTAAAAATGATCAGAAGTACCATGTTTGATATAGCTTCTTGTGAATGTTTGACTAGACCAACAATCACTATTTTTAGTGTAACTTTTTCATTAAAGATCATATCGATGTGATTCCACTTGGAGATTAAAGTAGATTAATTTTTGTACATCCAGGAGAAACAATTTTTTAAAATCATTAGTTTTGATATCATAAAATTGGTGATGAACATACATAGAAGCAGAGTTTGACTATGCTGGTTTTAAGACATGAAATCACTAAATGTGGAATAACTTTTTCACTTGGCCTTCAAATGAGATAATGAAAATTGTGTCATAAAATAGAATTCAACATTTATATCGCTTAAAAACAGGCTTTGAAAATAATATGATTTAGTATGTGAAATATGCAAATGAATAGTGAAGACCTAGAATTGTCACCATGCATATTTTTTGACAAGAAGTTAGTATTTTGAGCATAGGTTTTTCATAGGATTTCAGATTGAGGTGATTAAAATTTATTTTTAAACTATATTCCAAGGGCTATCTTCCCTATGAATATCATGTAAAAATGTTTCCATTAGTACCCTCAAATAAATGTTGTACTAACTCTGTCCTTAAACGTTTTCTTGAAATTTAGTGTTTTTTTTTATCATTTTTTATTTGTGATCCAAATTGAAAATTTCAAAATGGTTAAAAACTAAATTTCAAGATATTCTTTGTTTAAAAACATGTTTTTTTTAATGATCCCATATGGTTGCCCAAAAGGGGATTGTCCTTACTGCATTTTATTATGAAATCCTTTCAAATGAGTATTGAACAATGACATGAAGATTTATTCATGAGACTTTAAACCAAAAGTCTTATTGTGAACTCATTTTACCTATTTATTTATTTATGCTATTCTATCCTACTCTATTGTAGAAAGATAATTCATTCTCTCAAGTATTAGAGAATTTCCAAAGCATCCATTTGCATAGTAAGATCATACGTAAACTCACATCCAAGTTTGAAATATCTATTTTAATGAATTCTTGGACATGAAAATTTATTTGATTATAAAGATTTGATTCTAAGGAATATAGAAAATTGGAGTGGTGTTCTGGCCTAATGACTAGCTGAAACCAAGTTTTAAGATGTTCTATGTTTGCTTGGCTCTCCTTGGTTGTAATATCATAAAGTTCTTCTTGTGGCACTTGTTAAAAATATTCAATGCAAAAGGGTTGTTGTGATATACATGGTATAAAATCTTCAATTTTGGGTTCTAATTTCTGTTCTTCATTGTGAGATCCATGAATCATTCACCTCCTTACAAATATAACTTGAAGAAAGATTCTAAGTTTTCTTCTTGCTGGATCCTCTTCATGGATGCTTTGTTCCTCTTCTTCCTGAAATGAAGATTCATCCCTAGTGACCATTCTAAATTGTGGACAAGGATTTAATATCTTTGTGGTGCCATACCCTTCCTTCTCCTAGTGACTTCTTTCACAACATATTTTTGTAGATCTTGTTTTAAATGGATTTTGTAGTTATTTGTAGTATTTTTTTTTTTTGCAAAGGGGGGGTTTGTTGTGGGGATCTACCTTTATAATTTCTAAGAATGAATAACCATAATGAAAAGTGTTTTTTTTTAATGTTTTATTGTTGTTGTTGTGTGTGTGTGTGTGTTTTAAGAAATCTTCCTAATTGACTATATTGAAGTATGCTTCCCCGAAAACGGCACCAAAAATGTTGGGTCAATTTACTGGATAAACTAACACAAGTATTTAATTATCAATCCGGGTTTTTAAACTTGGAAGCACATCCAAAATATATGGATCTTATATGTAGTGAATCTTTAGAAGACTAAATGTTTAGATTTAAGGAAATGCATATTAAACTATATAAAATCTAACCAAGTAATTTCGGATTCAATATGTAATAAGTGAGAGAAGAGGCTCCTAACTTAAGAGAACATGTTTGACCTTCCCCACAGTATTACTTTCATTAAGTGAAATAAATTAATTGATGAACAATAGCTTATGATGCATAAAGAGTAAGAGAAGAGGCCCATAACTAAGGAGGTCCATGTTCTCCTTCTTCACAATTTCATTCATCATTGCTACCATTGTATTTAAGACTAGAAATTCATAAAATAACTTCAAACAAGGAAAAGAAAATGAATTTTAGTTATTTTTCTTATCTTAGATAGAAGGAGAGTTTAACTTAAACACTTGTTTGTCCCTTCATATGCATATTAGAATTAAACCAAGATTCATTAGCAAGCATAAGTAAATAACTCAACAAGGAAAAGAAAATGAATTCTAGTTATAGCTCTTGAATTAGATAGAAGGAGAGCTTAACTTAAACACTTTTTTGTCCCTTCATATGAAGATTATAAGTAAACCAAGATTCATGAGAAAACATAATAAATCTTCATTCACCTAATTAACTAAACAAATCTGAAGAAAAACTAGTTCATGAAAATTAAGCTAATTTAACCAAGAAGTCTACTTAGCTTGGTGTGGGGGCCCTCCACCCTTGCCTTGCACACTTGAAGAACTTATTAGCTACTACAAAATTAGTCAATCATCTACAAGCCTAAACAATAAAAATAAGGTGGAACTGGTTCCTCAGATTAACTCACAAAATTTAGAAGTCTCAATATGAAATTATACAAATTCTCCATGTTTCAATTGTTCATAAGCTTGGTATAAGTAAATAAATGATAAAAAAACTATGCTAAAATGTCTCTAACAAAATTATCTTATCCTAATCCCATCCATCTAGGTTGAACTCATCCATTTAGTTACACAAATTATATAAAAATCCCAAAAACTACTATTTCTGCCCTATTTTCTAGGGATTCCTAAAAAATAGGTCATGTTTGATTAGCGTTGACTGGGCTTGTTTTAACTCAATTTGGATGAAACAATAGATGATTTTACATCCCTGGTTCCCAATATTTCCTAATATATTCTCATATCATGCCCAGGTGTCCTGCACATATGACTTCCATGAAGCAATTACGAGAATTTTCAGTTCTGTCCAAAAATACTCTTAAAACCCAAGTTTTACAAAAATATCTAAAAATTGAAAAACATAATTTATTTACCTGAATATGCATAATAAGGTCAAAATAAGGAATATGTGGATGATATAATGTGTAAAATTATGAAAACTAGGTAGATTTTTAATAAGCAATAATTGACCAAAATTGAGGGCCAACAATTTTCCTTCATCTTTTCTTTCTTTCACAACAAATTTAAATAGCTTCCTTCACCTTCATCATGGCTACAATCCAACTTGTTCTCATTCATTTTCTTGAAAATCTTGTTATTTTTTTTTCAGGGCTCCCTTTGCTTGTTCTTAGGAAACAAATTTGTCTACACTTTCCTCTATTTTTGAGAAGAAATTCATGCACTTTCTTCATTCTTTAGGACAACCTTAAAGGACTATCCATCCCCATATTTCGGAAAACCTACATTCACACACAAATTATCTATTTTAAAAACACAAGGAACTTTAGCCTCATTCTCTATCATGGACCTTTTATCGTGTTCTAACTAGTTTAAGGGTACCCAATGCACCAAATAATATGAAGCCCCATTGTGTCATATATCGTATATGAATGGCGCATCAAATGTGATATAGCACCATAACTATACTAGTGTGCCCCATAACATAGACATTGTGGGTATTGCAATTCCTAGCATCTAATATAGAGCACGATGTCTAATACATATCTACTCTTTAAGGTACACTTGCTTACTGGCTAAAAATTCAAGCACTAATAATTTTAGGCTATTTTTCTTTTTGAATTACATTAAATTGGTTGTGCAAGGAGCCCCCAGTGTACCAAATAATATGAAACCTCATTGCATCATATATAATAGGTATTGGTGCATGAATATGATAGAGAACCATAACTATATCGGTGTGCCACATAACATAGAGTACCATGGGTATTGTGGTGCTTGTTATGTGATATAAAGCACTGAGTCTGATGTGTATGCATTTATTAGGGTGTGTTGTTTAATTTTCCACATTTTTTTGCAAGAAAAAAATATTTTATGTTTTTGATAAATACAACATGATTATATATGTATGTGAAATAAAGATGAATATGAAAGGAGAAACAAAAATACATTGGAAAATATAACTTTATATGTGAGTGGGAGGATAGGGAGAGGTATAGAGGGAGGTCCCCTCACCGTATTTCACAAAAAATTCATTTTATTTTGAGGAATGTTGGCCTCCTCAAGTTTTATGAGGAGACTACATCCCTTTGGGTGTGGGGGGTGGGGGGGTGGGGGACTTAAAATTTCTATAATAGTTGATACATCATTGGGAAAATTCAAAATAATTATTCAAGGTTGGTCCCAATCTATCGTGTTAGCCCATACAAGAGGATATTTACTTTATCGTTGGGTTGTGTAGTATGGGTGAGGTTTTTCCCTAGCTCCCTGATTTACTATTTGACATTTTGGAGATATGTATCTTACATATGTATAGCTATATTCCAAGCTTGACATTGTTTAAGGTTTTAACCTTATACATGTAATACTTGCAAATGAATTCTTAAAGAATAGAAAATATACAATGACGAGAAGAAAAAAATAAACACATATTTTCTCTTGGAACCCAAAATTGTGTAAACCATATCGATTCCTTTCAATATTACAATACATAATATACATGTATAAGAATTAATAAACCCCCATTCTATTTATCCCATATTAGAACATAACCATAGTTCGCTTGAAGAGATCTACAATAACATGGGAAAAGCCTTCATGTATAAAACCATGTGCAAAATCGTGGGTGGGTCCACCCCACCACTGGTGGCCCGGTCTTCCCAACCATGAGTCATGCAAAGAATATAACACATACCCAACATTCCCCCACTTGTTTTTTTCTTTGCATATAGGGGGGTCGTAGGAGTGCACAATCATTGGCCCAAGGCTGCAACACCCATTGTTTCTCTACACTAAGAAAACTTCTCAGTGCTCACAAATATTTTCAATGCATATTTAACATTCTTCAAAGTGTCCACCTTTACTAGCAACATCTTTTTATCTTCAACCATATTCCTCACAAATTGATACTCAACATCAGTGTGCTTTGTCTTTGAATGATAAGCATGGTTCTTTTCCAAGAAAATTGCACTTCGGTCATCGAAATCTATCCTTACAACTCAGTGTACTAACCCCATACATGACCACGATATCTATAACCAAAATACTTCCTTGCTTGCATGAATTGTTGTTGTGTATTTAATATATGTAGTTGAAAGTGCCACGACATATTGTCTCTTATTCATCCAATGCATTTATCTTCCAAATAGGTTAAACACATACCCACTTGTAGATATTCTATGATATAGATCTATAACCTAGTTAACATAAAAAAAAAGCAACATAATTCCAACACCCTATATAATCCTCGTCTTCCTTGGTAGCACAAACCGTAATCATTATTTCCATGCAGATACCTAAAAACTATTTTTACTATTTTCCAATGCTCCTTCCCTAGTTTTGACATAAACCTACTGTTGTAACATTATTTGGTTTTGATAATTTAGAGTATTATAAAAAATCAAAAATCAAAATGTTAAGTTGGGATATGAATAAAAAAAGAGAAAATCAAAAGATGTTAGGACTATGGTTATTTCAATTTTCATATCAATAAAATGTTAGAGGTAGATTTCCCTAAAAAATGAAGGCATGAATAAAATGTTAGGAAAGAAAATAAAAATGGATGCTTTAGCTTTGAAAGAATAAACCTTTATAAGGCTGCTTATTTAAATGCGCCATAAAATATAATTTTTTATTGATTTTCTTAAATAAGCATTAATCCTTGTTTTTAATTATTGGCGTAAAAACATTATTGTAACCTTGGTGCATATTTTTATTTGTCGTCCACTAGGGATAAAAAGATCATTTTGTCGGTTGTGATCAACAACGGGGAAAAATTTCGCACCCCCGTTGTCCATTTCCCGTTAACGAGGGGGGGGGGGCATCAGAAAATTGGTATTAATGGTGTGAAGGCCATCTGTATTTGTTTCCCTCTCATGAATTCATACCACCCCCTCGCGCAAAACCACAAACCAATCGCTAACCCCTCCCCCCGAAATACACCTATCCCTCACTCACAATTTTTCTTCCACCAATAGCTAATTGACCCCTACGCTTTGACCATTATACATCATCCAACTAATTTCCGCCACCTCATTTTCCTGTTGCCACTTTGTCCCTATCCATTTACCCTATTCGTTTGTTGTGATCCCACTCCCAGACAGTTAGTTGGCCATGTCATCACACTGCTCCAGTGTCTTTAACTGCAATGGTCACTTATAAAACCATTATCACAAACCTTATGAGCTATATATAAACCCAAGATCATATATTTATCACTTTTACTCAATTTATCTATTGTTTGCCACAGGTATATAATTCTATTGTGCACTGACATCAAGCATATCCATTTCTCTCACACCAGATCACATCTTCTACCCTCTGTCATCTAATTCCCTCATTATTTTCCCTTTTTATATCAACATGGATCCTAAGGAAAAGATAAGAAACCAGATTCATAGGAGAACCCTTCTAATGCCACCCAAGTCGACCTTGACCATATCCCTCTTGTGGACTCATTTTACAAGATTGCTGACAATGATTGCAAGTTAAATTTTAATGAAATGCACCTGTGGTTGAAGAAAAAGTATATTGACATCCCAGATCCAATTAGATTATGGGAATCCCTTCTACCCTTCTTCATTTTTCCCAAAACCCATTATTTTCGAGACCTGATTATCTAGTGCCAAACCAGATATGATCCTGTTAAAAGAGTATTAGTGGCTCAAAATGAAGACATTCTTATTAACATCACTACTAAAGCCATTAACAACATGTTGTTAATTCCCCAATCAGACTCCATGAGCCTTTTTTCACAAGCAACCCTTATGGAATTGTACCATAAGTTGACCTTTCCCCAAAGAGACCATATTTTTTAGACTTTTCTACCAGAAGATGTTGAATTTCCTAAGATAAATCCACCATATCCATCTTCGATCTTCCCTGAAGCCTATAGACACATTATTTCCCTATTGTGATAAAACAGTTTATGAATCCATTCTTGGATTATTTTATACATTTAATAAAGATCATCAACCTGCTTACATGTATAATTACAGTTATTTTTTGGCTGATAATATACATGAGAAGTTTATGAATTTAACTACACAAGTAATGTTCAAGTATAATTTTGTACTTGTTCACATGTTTCTTTTTCAGCGGGGAGACTCACTACCAATCACACTCAGCAAACAAGATGAACAGGGAGTCAATCAATCATTCATCCATTGGACTGAAATGGTCAAAGTTGTTTCAACCAAATTTACTTTCCCAGACTTCATCAACACAATTATACATCCAGTGGCATAGGTATTCAACATCTAGACATAGCCTAGAATTGGTGAAGAAATAAAAATGATTCTACATTTAAGTGGTCAAGTTAAGACTGGTGACTGGCATTTATACCAAAATTACACATAAATAAGGATATATGGTTGTGAACTTGCACCATATAAGCTACCAAAGTATGTTCCAATGAGAATTTTCTCTTTGGAATATATTAGGTAGATGATCAATATGGATGACCTTCATTTTGTATCAGGGAAGAGAAAGTCACAATTTAAGATCAAATACAATATTGGCTCATTTATTTGCAACACCAAATCAGTTGGTATTGAGGTAGATACACTATTAAAGAAAATGAATTTTTAGCCCATCTTTACCTAGTATTATGACCCTTTTGGTATCATTTCAAGTTTAAGGGTTGAATTAAAAAAAAACTCCATACAATCACACTCCAAGACCATAAATAGAGAAGTTTATGAATCAGGAGCAGTGGGTATAAAATACACTTCAAGAGGTAGCAAAACAGATTTTCTCTACCGCTACTATACAGACTCCGGTTTCTCAGACTAAACAACAGAAAAGGGTAAGAGAAGAAACGCCATCTGATATGGATCTGATTAAATAATTCATAATTCAACAGAAGAAACCAAAGACTAGATTGATAGTATCTACAAAAGAAAAGAACCATAAATTATTGAACTTGGAGATGCAGAGGTTTCCACATCAGCACGAACAAGTGTTCCTAATACTCCTCCTACATATTAACCTTCTCAAGAACCTCTGGAAATCATTCAGACTACTGGAACCAACTCACCTAATGATCAAAATATATTTTCAAAATTCCTAGAGATTAAGAAGAATAATGAGACACTAAAGTCAAATGTTTATAGCCAATTCTGGAATCAGACCTCCACTTCTCAATATAGACTTCTCTTTGATTTTGACAGTGAGAAATACATGATTCAAATGGACTTCTTAAAATCCCAAGTTCCATGTAAAAAATCTCCATCAGACTACAAAAATACCATATTCTCATTTTATACCAATCAAATTCATCCAATAGATCAAATGGATATGCACAGATAGTCCGGTGAGATGTTGTTCTCCACCATGACCACTACAGCCATGTCTCTGTCTAAGCTTAGGAATGCTTTATATAATGTTCAATCTCAACTTAAGATTGAAAATTTGTCTTCTTTAGCTAAGGACAACAAACTAAAGTCTCTAGAAGACCTTGTAATTAAAATTGGATATGATCCAAAGGACTGTAAGGCAATAGAAGAAATCCTTAAAAATAAAAATGCAGACATTGCAGCTCTATGAAAATAGTTAAATTTGCCTTATAGAGACGATCCATAGACCAAGGAGATTGAATAAAGTGAGCAGAACATAGAATAAATTCTCAGGCTAATTATTGAGAAAAATATCCAGATTAAGAAAATGGAGGAGAAGATTGAAGGACTACTTAAAGAGAAAGAACTAGATGAGCATGCCATGATTCCAGTCACAACATTCCCTATAGAATTTGCAGGTACATAACCAAGTTCATCATCAATAACCATTGATTCTACATCAACATCATGTGATCCAACAAGGATAGCACAGGAATTGGCCACACAAAAACAAGAAAATGATAAGCTGCTGGAAAAGTTTAAGAATTTAGGAACACAAAAGATTAAGAATGACACTTTATATATGGAGGAAATGTAGAATTCCCATAGATTGGGACTCAAGATTATGAAGTTAGAAAGTGAGTTGTTAATGGCAGATACCTTGGCCCAAGGCAAGGAAAGTATTTGGACAGAGAAAATCTAATCAATGACAGATATATGGCCATCTATACAAATCATTTTTTAACAACAAAAATTGATTACTAGATGTAGAGAAGTCATAGAAAAAGAGAAATAAACACTTAAGACTAAACCAACAGAAGCCTCATATATGATAAAGATGCTCAATTCAAAGAGCAGAGAAGAGTTAGAATAGTTAAATATTTCTGACAGAACAACCAGCATTTTGGAAATCAAAAAGGTTTTACAGAAGAAAAATCTTCGTAATCAGTTGGAGACAAAATATCAGAATTTGGACATTGTTGTACAAAGTTTTCATTCAAAATTCAATGTGTTAAATGAGAAAGGACTACCTAGATTGGTAGCTCTAAGTGATAAATTGATTAATCTAGAGGACTATTGCAAAAAGTTGTATATCATTGCAATATAAAAGCCAAATTTGTAGGAATTAAAAGACACATAATAGGGAATGCATTTCTTGAAGACTTAGAGTTTGATTTAATCATAAAATATGAAATAAAACATGTGTTTATATGCAAGCCAACTTTCAAAAGGTATACAGAGGTGGATGAAGTATTCAGAAGAGTGGTAAATCTGGAGATTCCAAGTCAAGAAAGATGGGATAAACTTGATGAACCCTTATTTAAACTGAGAGGGGGGGGGGTGAATCAGTTTAATACATTCATGTACATTTAAAACTCTTTTCATTCAACTCATTTATACCTTCATTTCAAAAGAAACTTAATGCAATGAATCAACAAACTTAATGTGTGTAGAGCAAGTAATTAAGGAGATTAAAACATCACATCAACACATAATCATCAAGAATATAGACAACATATATAAGTGGAAACCCATAAGGGAGAAAACCACATCTTATTATTGTTGTGATGCAAAGGCAAGCTCCAACTCCCTCTCACCAATGATTTTTTGTAGGCTTCAACCTACAGGAGGCTACTACCTCAAATTCTGCAAGCTACAACTTGCAAGGAAGGTCCACCTCCCATCTATTTTCTACACGCTACAACCCATAGGAGGCTCCTACCTGAAACAACTCCAATTGGACATCTATCAGGCTACAACTTGAAACAGAAGCAAAAACTCCCATGTATTTTTCTACAGGCTACAACCCACAGGAGGCTCCTACCTCAACCAACTACAACTGAACATATGTAAAACTACAACTTGATATGGAAGGACCAACTCCCTCACACTACAATGAAATTATATGCTGATTTACCTAGATATCAACTCTATTTTTCTCCTTCTTCAATGTTGCCCTTCTAGACTTCAAATCTGCTTCATGTCAGCTTTGGATCTACACAACATCTCTATCTTCTCTCTCTCATTATTTCACTCTCTAACCTCTCTATTCATATTACAATAACATCATTTATAGAGATCACTTCATGGATGTTTGCATTCTGTATGGGAATATGAAGTGAACATACATGACTCTTGCCTTCCACCCATTCATTTCCTCACTCAGCATATTCAGGATGTTACAAATATATACAATTATTACAGTATCAAATGGAGTTTTTCTTTTCTTGGGAGACTTTCCTTTGCATCAAAAACAATATAAAACAAATAATAAATTTACAATTACATTATAATATTTCATTAAGCCCTTTCAGCTTCTTAGATTTGCTATGTGTTTGTCCTCCTTTTCTTGTTGTCCTTTTGTCTTTTATGTTTCTGCAGTTATATTCCAACTGTGTTACGTGACCGCCTTTTTTCCTGACTCGACCCATGTTGTTTCACTATTCTGCACGAGCTCCGGGTCCTTTTTCTTATCCGAGCCTTTTCCTGTTGTCTTGAGAATTTTCTTTTGTTACCCGAGTCTTTTCTTCCACGTTCAGTCTTTTCGTTTGACTCACTACCACAACACTATTCTGCACGAGCTTCTGGTCCTTTTTTATTCGTTCAGTTCTTTTCTTTGTGACCTGTGGGGTATGGCCCACATAAAATCCGTTTTAACAAGCAATGGAATACAACTTCATAGTTAAATACAAAATACATACATTAGCGATCAAACAACGCTAATTTAAACCAGACTACACATAAACCCAAATCTCTTTCATACATGTGGAATTTCCTGCTGGAGGGTCCCACAATACCTTGAACCAATCACAACACATCGCATCTCAGAAAACTTACCAAACAACCTTAAAAGCGAGCTTATCATTCTGCCGATGCGAAGTTGCATTGTAATCTCCACCGTATATCTTCGCCATATCTAACTGTCTTGCTATACCTATTTGTCTTATCGCAATCACTCACTCACAAGTTTAACTCTTATAGATAACAATAAACCATATAATCTATGATGTGCACTAGCATGCAATGTTGACACGTGGCTCCTCCCTCATCACATCGCATCCTTCCATACTTCCCGCATTGCATCACAAACTAATTAATTACCTTGCGAAGCCTTAGAGATGTCCGCTAATATTTGCAATGTGTGAACTCGCGATTTTTCATCCTTCGTTGATCTGCCATATGATCTAATGGTCCTCACTGCTTACCCTACCATGCCAACACGTGTCTTCTCCACTTCAAATCACAAATGGTTTAACTTAGCATGCGATGCCTTAATGTTAAACTCTAAAAGTTACGATTTGTGAAATCGCTCCCGATGCGATTCGATCTCCGTCATTCGTCTTTGAAGGATCGAGCAGTCCACACTTGTTTCACTGATCAACTTTTCATCGCTGGTTAAATAACTTATCGTGTGAAATATTAACGTTATCTGCTAAATCCTTTGATATGCGAAGTCTTCATGAGTTTGCGAGATGATCCCCTCACTGCTGCTTGCAAATCCGATTGGCCTTCGATTCTTCTAAGTATTTGTTGTCTTAGTCTATTTTTCTGATTTCTATGACCACCACTACTCTGCATCTCCGCTGTCCTTCCTAAGCTTTATTCAGTTTTTAAAAGCGTTGATCTCTCCTGAGCTTGCTTTTCTGTTTGTTATTTACTCTGACTCGGCCTGCTTGTTGTTCATGACTCCGCCCAACTGTTTTGATGCCTTTGTTTCTTAATTGCCTTTTTTGCCTTTGCCTTTTTACTGCCTTCACTCCTTTGGTGCCTTTTCTGATGGTCTAATGCTGCTCCTTGCCTCTCTGCTTCTCCTCTGCCTCTCGTTTATTTTTTCTTTACTGCATTATTTCCTTATCTACTTCTTTGCTTTATTTTTTTTGTTTCTCTGATCCTTTTCCTTAATGATGGTTCAGGTGCTGCTCCTCTATGCTCCTTTGCCATCAATGAAAATATTTCCAACAATCTCTCCCTTTGGCATTGATGGAAACACTTCCTCCAACACTCCAATTCTTCCTCCAAGACTTCCTCCCCCTTTCATTCTGAGAAGTGTCTTTCTTCCTTTGCTTGATTTTCAGAAGAGCCTTTCTTCTTCCGCTTTCTTTTCCTCCCCCTTTGACATCAATGGAAAAGGGTTGCATATTTCCCAGTGTAGTTTCCATGTTTGCATTATTTCTCTCTGAGTTGTGTATAGGCCTTCTTCTTTTGACTTTATACCTTTCTGCTCCAGACTATTGTACAATAGTTATTGGGAGAACACTTTGAGAACCATTGAACCTATATGTATATACATAGTAAGCTGATACCATACCAAAGCACATACTCCTTGCACTTGTATAAAGCTGAAAGTGATGATAAGGACATTTCATAGAAAAAACTGTACCAGACTTATATAATCAGAGCTGCATCATTGGAATAATACTAAAATACTGAGAATGCTCCATACGGCATATAAAGTATGCTCCAAATATACTTCAGTATATATTATGATCTTCATCTGATATACATATCTGTTGAGGAAGGTTGTAGATGATATATGTCTTCTTCTGCAATACAAATCTGCAGTACACATCTATTCAAATATGATGATGCCAATATATATTTTGTAGTTGTGGTTCACCTTTACTGCCTATTGGTGGTGATATGTGCTATATTGTTGAAAGGGATATTACGCTAACATCCAAAAGACCCTTGATACTGATGTGAACAATGAATCTCAAGAATCCTTACAACTTGTTGTAAAACTAGACTTTCTTTCAATCTAAAAGACCCAATGACTTTAATACTATACAGAGTATTTTCAAAACAAACCCTTGAGGCTAGATACATTCAATTCATTGATCAGTATCAATTATCAACTATTCAATTTTATTTATGACATAAGGGGGGGTATGTATGTCAATGATCAACTTCTCTGCAATGGTGAAATATCAACAATTACTTTCTGCTGAAGTAGGCTTTAGATGAATCAATAAAAGACTCTTGAGCTTCAAATAGTAATATTAACACAACTATTCCTTCATACTTCAGATACTTTAACTGTTCTATCATAATGATCTTCATAAAAACATCTTCAAGTTGTTTAATTGAAATCTCAGTAAACAAACTTCATACAGTTTTATGAATGATCTTAAGAAAGAGGCCTTGAAGATATATATGTACTGACTTGAGTGTTATAACATTGAGGAAGGCATGCAGTTATATCTAGAAATAGATACTGCTTCAATGCTCAATATAATACTTCAAATGTAAATGAGATAATCATCCTTTAGCACTTTTATTGACCTTTTCATCTTTAATAATGCAGCTCGACATTATCCAGTATTTATAATCAGAAAATACTTTGCAATAATCAAAGAAACCAGAGCTTAATCCACATATACTATAATGTTGATAACACTGGGAATAATACCTTGAGGTACTTATGCCATAATACTCTGATCCTCAGGACCTATACCATACTTGCTGCTCCACTGATAACTCTTGGTATTCTGCTGATAGGTAGGTTGCTTGTTCTACATACCAATTAATACTAATTTGATAATCCATGCACTAATTTCACTTCAGCTCGCACATACACCCATAGTTAAGACAAATTTCATAGTTTCTACTATTGAGCTCTTCACTTTTCTCAACAACAATCATCAATATACTGAATCTGATCCTGGTTTCATTAATCTTTTGTTTATTCTATTATTATTTTTTTAAATAATGTCACTGCATATTCCTTTCTAGGACTACTCCAAAATCGTTGCTGCTCTATATACAATTCAACTATTCTAACATATTGATCTTCAGAAGACATCTTCAATTTCTTTACTCGGAATCTAAAAGGGAAGACAACTCATATTTTTATCACTCATTTAACTGCTTTCCTCCAAGGGGACCTTCTATTGATGAATGATGCAATGATATAATGATGATAAACATTTCTCTTACTCATCCTTCTTAATTTTGTTTCATTGTTAACTCTTGTAGTGTGATGCATATTGTGATCATCCTCTATGGATATTTCCAGTTCTATAGCTCAAAACATAATTTTTGTGATTTTAACCATTCATCACTTAATGTGTTGTTGTCTTCTTAGATTACATGTTCATGACAGATGTTCCCTCTACTACCATGGTTGCTTGATGCCTTCTCTCCTTCCATCAACCTGTTGACCACTAAATGCTTCATGTATCCTTCTTCCTCTATAGTTCTCTATCAGAGGAATTGTCCTTTCCCTTCATGAACTTTTAGCTATTCTTATTCCAAGGAGCTCTTCTTAGACTACCTTTATGGGGACTATTTATGAACTGCTCTCCCCCTGGGATGTTGCTTATTATCTATTACTGCCTGGATATTTGCGTTGCTTACTAGAGCAGCTCCCCTTGAGACTATGATGGATTCATTATGTTATTGAGGTAACATGATCCCCCTTTCTATTTTCCTTCCATACTTTATTGGGGTTCTTCATAATGTCTACACTTTTTTTTGATTCAAAGTTTTGTCTGCTTTGATTGGATTCCATCATCTATCTAGAGTTATTTAATGTATATGGAAAATTACAGTGTTTTTCTTTGTGACCAAGCTTGTGGCATGAATAACATCTTATTTTACCTAAGTAAGGTTGAGCTGATGTATGGCATTTTTTTCCCCTTTTTTAACACAATTTACATTCAACAGATTTATGTCCAAATTTATTGCATGAAAAACAGTAGCCATGGAAATGATTTGTGTACCTGGTGATAGATTATAATCTCCATTTTTTTGCTTGAGGTAGTATTATTATTGGTTGCATATTTAGTTGGTTGGACTGGATTTCTTTGTCTTACAGTATGTCGTAGTATGTCCAGGTTTGTGGCAGGAAAAACAAGTGATACTTCTCATAGGAGGAAATAACCTCCTTTGACAGCTTCTGAATTTATTCAATTCATATTCAGGAGTGCATGAGCCTTTTGCAACTGACTGTTTCTTCATTTCATTCTTTGTCATTTGAGGTTGCTGCTTGTTTTTGTTTTCTTCATTACCCATCAAGGTCTTGTTGGCTTCTAATTCTTTGGATATTTTATGGGTTGCTTCATCATATTTCTCAATGTCTGCCTTATCTGATTTTTCCATGGAGGTAATCTCATCCCCAAGCTGCTTACACAACCTTCTCCTTTCTTCTATAAATCTTCTAGCTACAATAATCTCAAATTTTTGAGAGTTATCATTTTATTTTATTACAACTTTCATGAAAGTGATATTCTTTTCATCTTCAACCTTGGACTTACTGTTTTCTCCTTCATAGCCTATCTTGATCTTTAAAAGAGGAGATCTTTGAGAATTTAGTATTTTGTCCAACTATTCAGAGCTTTTCATCCATGGAGTATTTATAGATAATTCCCTTTGGGCCTTTTCTAATTTCTTTCTCAGGCATAATAATTCTTCTTCCAATTTCTCTTGCTCCTGATTTTTATCTTTTATTTGCTTTATCAGAATGTCTTCCACCTTCTTAGCTTCTTCAAGTTCTACTTTCAACTGAATGAGGTTTTCCGAACTTGGCTCTTCCTTTACATATTTCAGGAGAATGTCTTTATGTTTTCTGCACTTGAGTTTAAGTCTATCTATTTCCTCTAGGGCACTCATTAGCTGCCCCTCAAGATCTACCTCACCTTCTTCCTCATCTTCCAGAAGGAATCCTTCAAGCTCTTCCTTGGCCATCAACACAAATTTAGAGGTTCCTTCTTCATTTGAGGATTCATCTGAGTTTTCAGATGCACTGTTATCTTTCTAAGCATAAAATGATTTTCTATTGAATCTCTTCCCTTTTTGTCAATTATTTATTTTGTTTTTCTATGTCTCTTGTGGCTGGTTCTCTAATCTCTTATGGGGACATTTTGAAGCATAGTGCCCCACTCTTCCAAAATTAAATCACTTAAATGGAAGCTTACCTTTGTACATACCCATGCCTCTATCCAATATTCTGACGAACTTGGCCTCTACTTCATCTGAGCATGAGAATTTATCTTTCGTCTCTTTTGTACACTTTTCTGCCTTAAAGGATGCCTCCCTCACATTTTACTTTCCCTTTGGAAGTCTCATCTCATAAGCTGTCAAGTTTCCAAGTAATTGGTTCATGGTCAAGGTTTCCCAGTTTGTTGTTTCTTCTATGGTAGAATAAATCTGGATGGTATATATATCAATATATTTTGCACTATCAAGCATTCCTTAATGGTTTCTCCTAAAGCTATCATGTCATTCACAACTTTCGCAACCTTTAATAAGAAACTGGCTACATCTTCATCTTCATTCATTTTTAAATTTTCAAATTGAGTTTTAAAGGCTTGCAGTTTGGCCATCTTCACATTTTTATCTTCCTCATTGATATTTTCTAAGGTATCCCATATATTTTTGGAAATCTTACTGTGCATTACTTTGATAAATTCTGACTCACACAGACTTCTCAAGAGTGCATTCATTGCTTTTTCATAAGCTATGAAATATTGTTTGGCTTCTTCTCTGTGTCTATATCCTTTGGAGCATATATTTCTTCTACAGTAGCCAAAACTTCTATTCTTAGAGACATTATGTATGCCCTCATTCTTATTTTCCAGAAAGCAAAGTTTTTTCCAGTAAACAATGGGGCTTTAATTGTTGAGCATCCTTCTAGGCTAGCGATTTTGGGGACCTAGGATCTCCTGCCAGTTGTTAAGTTGATACACATTAGGGGAATTTTGAGGTCTAAAATGGGCCTTCTAAGAAAAATGTACAACCAAAATAAAATTTATGAGAACCAATAGGATTCAAGATGATGATGTCAACCATGGGGGATGATTCACCATTTTTGGAGTAAAAAGGTAAAAAGATTAAAAAATAATAAAATAATAAAACTACTTTTTCAACTTGTATTTTCAAATTATCTCCCTAAGGGTTTACTCAAATTTTGAGTGGGATTACTCGTTGGATGCAAAATTTAATTCCTCATCCAAGGAGTACCCATGTTGCATACTTTTGATGGACCTTGCTACACGGAAATAGAGAAATACATGAAAATACATGATTGCAATCACGTTTTTCATGTATTTCTCAATTTTCATGTAGAAGAGTCCATCAAAAGTATGCAACATGGGTACTCCTTGGATGGGGAATTACATTTTGCATCCAACAAGTATTCCTGCTCGAAATTTGAGTAAAACCTTAGGGAGATAAGTTCAAAACATGAGTTGAAAAGGTAGTTTTTTCTTTTTTCCCTCTAAAATTTGATGATGTAATCAAATCTTATTTTATTGTTCCACTATTATTTTATAATTTCCTTAGGAGGCCCATTTTAGACCTCAAAATTCCCCTAATGGAAGGAACCTGGCTCCGATACCAATTGATGAACCCTTAGTTAAACTGAGAGGGGTGATGAATCATTTTAATACATTCATGGACATTTAAAACTCTTTTCATTCAACTCATTAATACATTCATGGTCATTTAAAACTCTTTTCATTCAACTCATTAATACCTTCATCTCATAAGCAGCTTAATACATAATGAATCAGCAAACGTAATGTGTATGAGCAAGTAATTAAGCAGATTAAAACATCACATCAACACATAATCATCAAGCACATAGACAATGGATATAAGTGGAAACCCATAAGGGAGAAAACCACATCTTATTATTGTTGTTATGCAAAGGCAAGCTCCAACTCCCTCTCACCACCGATTTTCTGTAGGCTCCAACATGCAGGAGGCTACTACCTCAAATTCTGCTAGCTACAACTTGCAAGTAAGCTCCAACACCCAACTATTTTCTGCAGGCTACAACCCATAGGAGACTCCTACCTCAACCAGCTCCAACTGGACATCTATCAAGATACAGCTTGAAATAGAAGCACCAAATCCCATCTATTTTTATGTAGGCTACAACCCATAGGAGGCTCATAACTCAACCAACTACAACTGAACATATATCGGGCTACAACTTGATATGGGAGCACCAAATCCCTCACACTACAATGAAATCATATGTTGATTTACCTGGATATCAACTATGTTTTTCTCCTTCTTCAATTCTGCCCTTCCAGCCCTCAAATCTGCTTCATATCAGCTCTGAATCTGCACAACATCTCTATCTGCTCTCTCTCATTATTCCACTCTCTAACCTCTCTATGAATATTACAATAACATCATTTATAGAGATTACTTCATGGATTTTTGAATTCTATATGGGAATATGAAGTGAACAGGCATGACTCTTGCCTTCCACCCTTTCATTTCCTCACTCAACATATTTAGGATGTTACAAATATATACAATTATTACGGTATCAAATGGAGTTTTTATTTTCCTGGGAGACTTGCCTTTGCATCACAAACAATATAAAATAAATAATACATTTACAATTACATTAAAATATTTCATTCATCCCTTTCAACTTCTTAGATTTGTTGTATGTTTGTTCTTTATTGCTTGATGTCCCTTTGTCTTTTATGTTTCTGCAGTTATATTCCAACTTTGTTGCATGACTGCCTTTTTGCCCGAATCGACCCATGTTGTTGCACTGTTCTGCACAAGCTTCAGGTCCTTTTTCTTACCTGAGCCTTTTATTACTGTGTTCAGACCTTTCTTTTGTTACCCAAGTCTTTTCTTTTGCGTTCAGCCTTTTTGTTTGACTCAATGCCAAAACACAGTTCTGCACGAGCTCCTAGTCCTTTGTTATGTGTTCAAGTCTTTTATTTGTGACCTGTGGGGTATGGCCCACATAAAATCCCTTTTAACACGCAGCGGAATACAACTTTGAAGTTAAATACAACATACATACATTAGCGATCAAACAACGCTACTTTAAACCAGACTACACATAAACCCAAATCTCTTGCATACACGCGAAATTTCCTGTTGGTGCGTCCACAATACCTTGAACCAATCACAACACCTTGCATCTCGGAAAACTTACCAAACAACCTTAACAACGAGATTATCATTCCGCTGATGTGAAGTTTCATTGTAAGCTCCACCGTAGATCCTCGCCAGATCTAACGGCCTTGCTATACCTCTTTGTCTTATCACAATCGCTGGTCCGCAAGTTTAACTCTTATCGATAATGCTAAACCATATAATTTGCGATGTGCGCTAGTGTGCAGTGCTAACACGTGGCTCCTCCCTCATTGCATCGCATCCTTCCATCCTTCCCACATCGCATCACAAACTAATTAACATACATTGAAAAGCCTTAGCACTATCCACTAACATTTGCGATGTGCGAACTCACGATTCCCTGTACGCTGTTGATCTGCCATATGATCTAACGGTGCTCACTACTTTCCCTATTGTGCCAACACGTGTCTTCTCCACTTTTCATCACAAACGACTTAACTTACCATGCGACGCCTTAACGTTAAACTATAAAACTTGTGATTTCAGAAATTAGTCTCGGTGCGATTCGATCTCTAACATTGTTCTTTGAAGGATCAGGCAGTCCACACTTGTTTCACTGATCAACTGGGTTTGTGAGATAATCCCCTTGCTGCTGCTTACAAATCTGATTGGTCTTCGATTCTTCTAAGTCTTTGTTGCCTTAGTCAATTTTTCTGCTTTCTACGACCACTGCTACTCTGCATCTCCGCTATCCTTCCTAAGATTTATTCAGTTCTTAAAAGCGTTGATCTCTCCTGAGCTTGTTCTTCTATTTGTTATTTACTCTGATTCGACCCATTTGTTGTTCATGACTCTTCCCAACTGTTTTTCTGCCTTTTCTACCTTTTTCTCTTAGATACCTTTGTTGCCTTTTCCTTTTTGTTGCCTTCGTTCCTTTGGTGCCTATGTTGATGGTCTAATGCTTCTCCTTACCTCTCTGCTTCTTCTCTGCGTCCCTTTTATGTTTTCTTTACTGCATTATTATCTGATCTGCTTCTATGCCTTATTGTTGTTGCTTCTCTGCTCTTTTTCCTTAATGATGGTTTAGGTGTTGCTCCTTTGTGCTCCTTTTCCATCAATGACAATATTTCCAACAAAACTATGTGAAACAATCAATTAATTTCTGATCCCAACAACATGACAACACAACAACATTTTTGGGGCCAAATCATCAACTGTTTCCTTTAAAATAGTGACAGATCATTCAACAGTTTCCTTTTCCTATTATTTGATACTATTATTGCAAATCAATGTTAGATATTTTCTTAGTCATAGAAACTAGTATAAATAACTCTCCATACAAGTTATTAAGGGTTACACCCTTGGATGAGCATTTTGTGAGAAAAATTTTACAAACTTTGATCATTGATGATAATAAAAGGATTCTAGATTTATTTCATTCGGTTTGTTATCTTGTAAGTTTTCCAATTTTCATTACATCTTTTTTTCTACAAATGCTTAATGTTTATGAAGATAACTAGGTAAGAAAACGACGTATTCTGGTTTATCTTAAATCCCTTGAGATTATTATCTATATTAGAGAATGGATTATTGAACTGTTTGTTTAAGTAAGTCCCTATACATCAATTAATTATCAACATATTCATAATATTAAGTATGTTTTGTTAAGATGTCAAACATTGTTTGACAGTCTTTCACACTTATGATTATTAAAACATTTAGTTTGAATATTTAATTTATCATTTCTTCTTACATTTTCTTCTTTAACACCTGCAATATCAAATCATTGTTTGAAGTAATGAAACAACTCGTTTCCTTACTGATTAATATTATCTAAAATTTAAGAACAAATGTATGTAAATTTTCTAATACATTGGTCATCCAAAAATTCTAAACTTAAAACAAACAAAATATTATAGATGTTATGCCATAATTAATTGACCCCAATTATCTCAGAAGACAACATTAGACTTGCGACGTTGCCAGGGAAACGAATTTGATTTTTTTTCCCCTAGGAAAATGATAATCGTATTCATTTAACGATGATTAAAGGTCTAGTTAGGTAAAAAAAATTCACCTGGCGACTTCACTAAAACTAAGCTGGCTCCTTCAAGGCATACCAGGTCTCATTATGATTCTGAAATTGTTTTACCTCTATCAAATCTAGAGAGACTGGTAAGACAAGCCTCTTCCAGAAGGAGACATCAAACCCCTTCTTCTATTCCTCAACAAGAGACCACTACAGTTCCTGATCCTTTTAGATCTCGACCTATTCCCCTAGATTTAGAGGATCTACCACATAGAATTCATGAATTAGTATCAAAAGGGGTTGATTTTAAAACTGATTTGTTAGTTCATTCATTAGAATCTTATCAATTACCTCAGCTGCCTTCTGAATCCCCTACATCAAAAAAGGAATTGAATTTACATCTACGTAAATTCAAACCATCTGATTTCATTTTCAATACCGAATTCTCTTTTCCATCCACTTCTTCACAACCAGAAGATCTCTTTTCCCTCTATTCAAACCCTTCATTTGAACACAAAGAAGGATAAGATTAGGTCCAAAATTTGGTCATTCGAACACCCTTGAGATCTATAAAAATATCTTCAACTCCACTTCATCTTCCACCTTCTTTTACTCCTCCATCTTCACCTCCATCTTCCCCTACTTCATCTTCTACTTCTACAACCACCACCATTGAATATTCTTCATCACTAGGTATGGCTGGCTTTAGGCCTATTGTTCAAGCAAGATATGCTGCCATTTTACTCCCAAACATACTTAATTATTTTCTTGCTGGATATTTGAAACATCTTCCCAGATTCAATGGGGAAACTAGTCTGTCAGTTGAATATCATCTAGCATAATTTCTAGAATTTTTTTGATAACATGAACATAGAAAATGAAAATGTATATATGAGATTGTTTGTGCAGTATTTAGAAGTAAATTTTAGGATCTGGTTTAGATAACTACCATTTAATTCCATTATGTCTTAGGAAGAATTAACAACTATATTTAAGAATAAATGGGGTGTGAAAAAGGATCCTGTTTATTTCTTGACAGAATTTGAAGAGCTTAAGATTAATTATGGTGAACCAATTTTTGATTTCATCAAAATATTTAACAAAATTTATCACAAGATGCCTCCTGATTGTAAACCACCAGTAGTAGCAGCAAAGGTTAGGTTCTCCAAAGCCTTTGAAGATGATTTTTCTATCATGTTAAGGGAGCGAAAAACTCGTACCTTAGAAGACATCCAAACGAATGCTATTGATGTTGAAGAAAATAGGTCAGCTTTGATAAGATAAAAGCCAAAGCTGAAAAATCCCAAAGAAAATTAAAATCCAATAAGGAAGCCTTTTATTCTTCTAAATCCAAAAATGAAGATAAAAAGATATATGAAATCACATCATTACTTAGAAACCTTTCAAACAAGATTTCTAAAATTTAAATACAACCTAGAGCAGTTCAACAAATTGTTGCTAAACCTCAAACACAAACCCAAGGTCAATTCAAGAAAGATCCTCAATTGCAAATTCTTCAGAGACCTAATAATGATCAACAAGTGCCAACACATTTTTTGATTGATGATCAACAACCTGATGATAATTCTCTGTCAATCACAGAATATGTTAACAACCTAGATAATACATTTTTTCATACTACTATTTTCCTTGTCCCTTAAAATCATATGTTTCAAGCAGATCAAGAAAATTCTCAAGTCTCTAAATATCAATCCTTCTCTGAATTTTTAATTGTTGAACTTAACGGAAGGTATGTTTTAAGACCAAAGGCAGGTCATGGAAGGCCTCCTAAAGATTTTTTCATAATTGAAACTTAAATGAAATCTGTTGAAACTCAAACTACTACTATTCAACCTTTGAATCAGCCAAATGATACTACTCAAATTGATAGAACTGTTTTGACTGCTTTTAATGTTGAAAGAGAGTTAGAAAGAGTTAGAATTCCCATTCCATTTTCAGAACTCTCAAATAATCTTGGATATAAGAATCAAGTCACAAAATTGATCCAAAACTCAAGTGTACATGCTTAAGGGGATGTTATCAACCTTCAAGATGAAAAGCCACCAATAGTTTTTGGTCCAAGTTTTGATATGATAGATGAAATTGTACCACCATTTTATGTAACTTGAAAGCCCATGATTCATTGCTATATAATTGTATGTTATATTTAGGAGCCTCACATAACCTTATGCCTAAGGTTATTATGGATCAATTAAATCTTTAAATCACTCAATCTTATCATGACCTATACACCTTTGATTCTAAAAGAGTACCATGTTTAGGACTTATAAAGGATTTAGTGGTAACTCTAGCTCAAATACCAGTGAAAATTGTAATCATAGATATTGTTTTCAGTGATATTCCTCCCAAGTTTGGAATGCTTCTTTCAAGATCTTGTTGTGCTAAACTAGGAGGGAGTCTTCAGATGGATATGTATTTTGCTATAATTCCTGTGTATGGGGGAGAAAATCTTAGGTTATATAGAGAGGTCAGATTTATACATATTGTTTGTAAATCAGACCAAGCTAGAAATCATCCCATTTATGCAGTTGACTAAGATTTTGGTTGTTTCCAATTATTTTCAAATATTTCACATAATTCCCAACTTAAAATTGATGATGTGGTTGAAACTCATAAAACTGTTCAAACTGATATTTGGAAACCTTAATTCGATGGATCTTGTACTAAATATGGAGCTAGAGTTGGTGTTGTTTTAATTTCACCAGAGAAATAAAACATAACCCAATCCTGCAAACTAGATTTTGATGTCACCAAACTAGATTCAAGCCATTGATGATTTTTATGTTTTACAATTTGAAGATGATCAATAAGATCTAAATTAAGCTGCCAAAGAAAATGAAAACTCTGATTTAAATTCAAAACTGGCTGATCTTAATATTAACCAACTGTCAAATAGTCTCATTCATAAACACCTTGTCCCTTTAGAAAAACTAATTCGATCAAAATGATGTCCCTAGAAATCCACTGTTAATTTCACCAGAAGATGATATCGAAGAAAATAAAATTGGAATAGATGAAGACATTAAGAACATGAAAATTTATGCATCTCTACCTCCTGAAGTTAAAAATGAATATCTAAAATTTCTTAAAAATTATAAATATATTTTTGCTAGGTCTTATGCTGAATTAAAAACTTATAACACATCTCTCATAGAGCATAAAATTCAATTGAAACCTAAAAAAAAACCTTATAAACCAAAACTAAGAAGAATTAATCCATTTCTGCTTCCTACCATAGAAAATGAACTTAAGAAGCTAATTGATGCCCAAATAATTTTTCCCTTAAGATACTCAGATTGGGTAGCCAATTTAGTTCATGTTGGGAAGAAGAATGGGGAAATCAGACTTTGTGTAGACTTCATAAAACTTAACAAGTCATCTCTAAAAGACAACTATCCATTACCTAAGATGGACCAGTTTCTCCAAAAGGTTTCAGGTGCTAATATACTTTCCATTCTTGATGGTTTTTCTAGTTATAACCAGATAATGGTAGATCCAGAAGACAGAGAGAAGACTGCCTTTACCACACCCTGGGGCACATTCATGTATGTCAGAATGCCCTTTAGGTGATCAAATGTAGGAGAAACATTTCAAAGAGATATGGACTTATCTTTTGTGGGTAATACAAATAATTTTTTTTATATATCTTGATGATCTCACCGTTTTTTCTAATTCAAATCAGAAACATTTAAAACACTTGATGAAATTTTTTGATAGGTGTAGAAAATTTGGGATATCTCTCAACCCTAAGAAATTTTTTTTTCTATCAAATAATGAAAGTTTTTGGGTCACATCATTTCAAAGGAAGGAGTGGTGATTTATCCTAAAATAGTATCAACAATTCAATAACATTCATGGCTAAGGAATAAGAAAGAGATCCAAGATTTTCTTGGAAAAATTAACTTCTTGAGAAGATTCATTCCTAACTATGTTGAAATATTTAAAGACATAACTGATATGCTTAAAAATAATCATGAAGTTAAATGGACTTTTTTTTTTCCCGAGGAATAAACTCGCGGAGAACTTGGGCGCACTTCCCCAGAATATCTGGATGGTACGCGCGATAAACCGTCGGCGCTGATTACGGCGCCTGACCCCAAGGGACTCAAATTTAGAATCGAACTCATGACCTCCCTGATTACGGAGAGGACCCACGTCTGGCTCAGACCAGTTGAGCTATCCCTTGGGGCTCATGAAGTTAAATGGACTATTCCTACTAGATATGATTTTGATTTCTGAAGCACCCACTTTAGCTAGCCCCAATTTTTCTGAACCATTTAGTATATTTTTCTTTGCCTCTAGAACCACTCTAGTTGTTGTCCTTGTACAGAAAATGAAGATGGTGATGATCAACCCATAGAATTTTTCAGTAAAGTCATGCGAGATGTAGAACTCAAGTATGAAATTATTGAAAATAAATCCTACTCTCTAGTTCAAGCCTTAAAATATTTCAGAATGTATGTCCTTCACTCAACCATTATTTATTATGTTCCTAACAGTGCTGTAAAAAATGTCCTTACCCAACTAGACACTGATGGAAGAAGAGGAATATGGATCACCCAAATCCTCGAGTTTGATATTAGTATCAAAACCACTAAGCTAGTAAAAGGCCAAGGTTTAGCCAAATTGTTAGCTAAATCTAATTACAAGATTCTAGGAATAAATTTTGTTTTTGAAATCTCATAGAAGAATACAAAAGAACCTTCTTCCAACTCTCGTGGGTAGAATACACAATAACCTTACTTAAATGCAGAAGGGGAGAATAAATAAGAACCTTCTCAAGATTCTAAAGGAAAGAACACACATATTGAAGAAATTTTTTTATCAGATTGGTATGCATATATTGTACATTTTCTGATTAACTTTGAGTGTCCTAGTCAATTTTAAAGAAATCAGTGCAAGAAACTTAAGTTCAAATATGTGAATTACTGTATCATAAATGCCAAATTGTATTGGAAGGATCCTCTCAACATTTTGTTACTTTGTTTTACAAAAACTGAAGTAGAAGTGATCATTGAGAAGTTTCATGCAGGGATATGTGGAGGACACTATGCCTGGAGAGCCACAACGTAAAAAATACTAAGGGTAGGATTCTATTGGCCTGATTTTTTTTCTCCGGTAGGAGCAAAGGCTATAAGTTGCATTCCATGTCATATGTTTGCTAGAAAGAAAAAACTTGCAGCCCTTCCACTAGTTCTAGTGATAGTTTCAGTGCCCTTCTTACAATGGGGACTATATTTTATAGGAGAAATTCACCCAACCTCGAGTAATCAACACAAATGGATTTTAACTGCCACAAACTACTTCATCAAATGGGTGGAGGCCATTCCATTAAAAAATGCAATAGATACAATAGTGATTAAATTCATTAAATAAAATTTTCTGTCCAGATTCAGATGTCCTCAACAGATATTAACTAACAATGCAACAAAAGTTAGTAGTGTAAAAATGATTGAGTTTTTTTGAAAGGTATCAAATTTTACTACATAATTCTACTCCTTACTATCCACAGGGAAATGTTCTTACAGAGTCATCAAACAAGATCCTAGTAAAGGTAATTAAAAATACTCTAGAAGATCATAAGAAAAATTGGGGCAGTCACCTTATCTATGCAGTTTGGGCTAACGAAATATCTCCCAACATATTAACAGATAAATTCCCATTCCAGCTGGTCTATGGTAAAGAGGCCATCTTTCCTACCAATTTAGCTTTCCTTGTTCTTAAAATTTTACAAGAGGCTAGTGAAAAACCTGATGATTTATCTAGAAGAATAAATCAAATTATTGAATTGAATGAAAACAAAGATGAGATTCAATACAAGCTAAGGAAATATCAGAATAAGATGGAAATTATTCTTGATAGGAATGCAAGGGAAAGAGACTTTAGGGAAGTAGATTTAGTTTTGAGATGGGATGCTAGGAGGGAGGACATGGGTAAACATGGTAAATTTGATAACCTTTGGTTTTGACCTTTCAGCATTACTGAAGTAAAGGGTAACAATACTTTCATTCTACAGAATTTGGAAGGAAAATTTTCTTCATTGCCTGTCAATGGAAGATTTTTGAAGCATTACATCCAGTATTGAAGATTTTGAAGAAGATTCAAAATCATCATTGTACATTACCATCTTGTTTAAATTTTTCAGTTCTATTTTATTTTCACAGCAAAGACTCCATTACCCTGAGGAGAAGGCACTTGGATCTACTTGTTCTCTACATCCTACAAGAGGAAGTGGTCCCCAGTTAGAGCCAATGTTGTAACATTATTTGGTTTTGATAAGTTAGAGTATTAGACAAAATAAAAAATCAAAATGTTAAGTTAGGATATGGAATAAAAAAAGAGAAAATAAAAAAAAATTTAATACTATGGTTATTTCAATATTCATATCAATAAAATTTTAGAGGTAGAGTGCCCTAAAAAATGAAGGCATGAATAAAATGTTAAGAAATCAAATAAAAATGGATGATTTAGCTTTGAAAGAATAATTTTTTTTTAAGGATGTTTGTTTAAATGCACCATAAAATGTTAATTTTTATTAATTTTTGATTAATTTGCTTAAATAAGCATTAATCCTTGTTTTTAATTATTGGAATAAAAACATTATTGTAACCTTGGCACATATTTTTATTGTAAATTCACTAAAGGACAAAAGGTCATTTGTCGGTTGTGATAAATATCGCACATTTTTCAACAACATATCTTATCCCCACCCAAAATAACAACAGGGAAACATTTCGCAACCACCTTGTCCATTTACTGTTAACATGCAGGGGGGGGGGGGGGGGGTGTCCAAAAAGTGGTATTAATGGTGGGCGGGCCATCCCTATGTCTCACCCTCTCATGACATCACACCCCCCATCCCCCCACCCCCCCACTGCGCAAAACCACAAAGCACTCGCTACCCCCGCCCCTCCCCAATGAAATCCACCTATCCCTCACTCATGGTTTTGCTTCCACCAATGGCTAATTGACCACCGTGCTTCGACCTTTATCCATCATCTAAAAAAATTTCGCCACCTCATTTGTTCGTTTCCACTCTGTCCTTAGCTTTTTACTCTATTCGTCTATTGTGATCCCACTCTGATACCTTTAGCTGGCCATGTCATCACATCGCTCCAGTGTCATTAATTGCTACGGTCAGTTATCAAACCATAATAATAAACCATTTGAGCTATATATCAACCCAAGATCGCATGTTTATCACTTTTACTTAATTGATCTACAATTTGTCGTAGGTTTTGGCTTGAAGGGTCCTGACCCAGGTTTGGAGTTAAGGTTTACCAACAAACCCCTATACTACTGGCCCTTTCAGCAATGAAATACTTGCGCAGGCCAAGGTCTCACCCTAAGTAGTATGGGAGGGTAGTGGAACCAGGTTTCTGCACCCTAGGAGAAAGAGGGTTAGTTGAGGTAGCACAGTTGAGATCTATCAGGTTCGCACAGAAGCAGTCTTATTGTAGAGCCTTTAATAGTATAGAAAGCAAAGCTTATAAACCCATAGACAGTAGGTATATATAAACAAAGAAACTACTATTAAGAAGATCTTAGCAACACCTTCGCATCCACGTGTGCATCAATAATTATCACAACAAAATTGTTGTAATGACACAAACGCAGCTAGATCAGATAACACAGAGATACTTCAACAGATTCCACATTCTTTAACAGTCAAAAACCCAATTAAAAACCCAAGTAACAACCCGCACACACAGCCAACGGGGTCCACACACATCAGGACTGAGGATCTCTGCGCACACAGCCAGCAGGAGTCCTTTACCCAATACCAACCAAAACAGATCTAATAGTCCGCACTTAGCATCAATTTTACTTAGTATAGACTCAAATTATCCATCTATTTATATCATCATAGCCTACACTATATTGTGGTCCGCAAACCATGGTTTGTAGACTCTTGGTGTACCCTTTGACCTGTTACAATACATTGGGGGCTTTGACCTACCCCAAAGCCCCTGTGCTAGACTAATTACTACAAAATTTATATAAAAAACAAAGCTAGGGGACCGTGTTCCAACATGACCCCAACACAATATTATGACTCGTCCCGAGTCACAGCAGCCGTGGGGTTTGTATCTTCACCTAGAGTTGCTTGATGGCATCGACCAGAGGGGGAAAAACACCTTCACTCCGCGCGACAACGTTCTGTGCAATATCCACCAACTTTTGCGAAGTTGGGCCTTCTATGGCAGTGGTAACACTCTCCAAGGTCTGATTCAACTTCTTAATCGTGACATCCAAATCATGGGATAACTTGAGGGCTTCATCTGCCCAGGGCTTGATGTGGTCACTCAGGACCTTCTTCTTGTGTCGGAGCCCCTCAAGGTCATCTCTAAGCACATGATTGGCTCATAGAAGTGCCATGCACTGGGCAGGAATCAAAGTGGGCATTGTAGCCTCCATTTTCTCTAATTATTGTTCCTTCTAGCGCATCTCCTAAGTAAACTCATGAAGAAGAGGGTCGCAATGTACCGTAGACCATAGCTGCATAGCTGTTTCAAACAATTTTGCGCCCCAGGAAATCTACGATGTAATGGCGTTTGTAGCTTCTGTGACTAACGTATTTCTCTAGGCGTGCACCTCGAGAGGGGTCTCCAGCTGCAACTTAGCTTGCAACGCAACAATCTGTTGTTCCATCTCGGCTTTAACATTCCATATTTCTATCTGAGAAGCTTTCAGGGCTGCAACGAGCCCTTCAATATTGGCCTATGGGGTGGTAGAGGCCGAAATGTCCTCTCTCACATCTTCGCAGAGTCTACTGATCAAATGTTCCAACTCTGTCTGCTGCGTGGTGGCAAGGATGCATGCAGCCTGTGCCGGGGATGCCTCGGTAGTATTTTCTGCGATGGTCTACTCTGCCACACTTAACTACCGCTACACCCATCGCTCTTTGTGTTGGATTTCCTCGAAAATTTATGTATGGAGAGCTTTCAACGGCTCTCCTGAAATTCGGGCCAAGTCAATATGGAGTTCCGTGCAAGCCTGGACTTGTGTGCATAAGCTGGGCAGACTTAGATTGAATGCTGCGCCAGGCAGGGGGCAGAGGCAGCTCTCGATCATGGAGATCAATGCAGTGTTGGTAGTGGGATGGCTCACTTGAGGCTGTCTCATTTTCACCATGCTCATCTGCAAGGTATCAGCTTTGAGCTGAAGGGCGTGGAGCTCAGACTGTAATGCAGTGACTTCAACCTTATATTGCTCTTCCAAGGCAATCCACCTGTCCTCCAAAGCAATGGCGACCACATCTGCAATTTTCTCCAAATCCTCCTTAGTCAAAGTAACCTCGATCTCCCTATTGGGCCTCGTAGCCCATCCTTTTTTTCACCGACCTTTGGGGGGCTCATTTTTCCATTTTGTACCGTGTGGGGATCTTGCGCCCTGACCATCCAGGTCCTCAATTTCCATGTCTGGCTGTAACTCCTGCTCCACGCACTGCGTCGCACCTGGGGTAACCTTCGTCCCAGTGGTGCCTTCCGAGTCCTTGGTAGTATCGATCAGTTCTTTGAAGCTGTGCTTGTACTAGCAGTGTCTGTAGTTATAGGTCCGTTCAAATTGAATCCTAATTTCCATTGCAATGTCCAAGTGGCGATGAGACGATCGATTTTCTCATCGGAGACCATGTAGGGGAGCGACATCCAAGCTGGATCCCTACGGCCCCGAATCTGCACGTTGTGCATTGTAACCTGGAATGCTACGATGCTTATACTTTCCATACACCATCGGAAACAAGCGTGGCCGAGAATGAATTGATGCTGCCAGTGCACCATCAAATAGTACCCAAAATACTTTGTTTTCCTCAATATGCTTCGCATCCTTTGAATCCCACAGGTTTATGTATCACGCCCCTTCACATATGTCTGGTTCGAGCTCAGGCAAGACCGATCCTTCAAGGTCTTCCCATGCTACCAAGGCAATGCCAAGAGTAACAGAATGCCTTCCCATGGTCATGGGCCTCATGCACTTTTTCCAGGAATTCGGTGCAAAGGAACTGCGACCAGTTAAATAAGACCCCCTTTTTACAGTGGCCAGCAAGTTGAATTACATACGAGAGGATAGTCATTTCCTGGAACTTGCGCATCATTTTGCAAGCTAGCAGTAGGGTACCCATGTACACTCTAGGGTCAGCGATGGTTTTGACTAGGAACCCCCTTTTGTTTCGTTCTAAATGGTAGTATTTTTGCACCTTTTCGGCGATCTGCTGCTTGTACTTCTTGCCGACGCACTCCATGGGATTCGACCCTTTCATGGGGGGACTAGTAATGTGGTGAATTAGAGTGGAATCGATGGGAATGCATCTTCAATCCACAAGCTGTCGTCATAGACCAAGGCTAGAATTTTTCATACAACTAGGTCAGTGATATTGTATCAACCAAAGTGAGGTATCTGCAACAAGTTTAATAACCTGAACCTACTAATTCATGCTCCCATGGCATTGGTAATACCTTTAGCACATCGTCCTCCAGTACTCTTTCGAGATATAGCTCCAGTGCCAATTCTGGGAAGGCCTCCAAGTTCGCAAGGTTGTGATTGTCGAACTTAACTAAGGGGATATTTCCAAATAGTTATTCGATTATGGGGACTTCATCTAGAACCAGCGGCATCTGCAGATAGGAGCACACAAAATTGAGATTCTTGCTCGTGTGCACTGAGGGTCTTCTAGGTCAAACATAGGGCGGTAGCCAAGTCAGCGAGGCCGCTAGCAGAGCTTCTTCCTGAGTAGAAAAAGGTAGCTACATAGTGTTAGGCGAGCGTGCCTTAGGCACCTTTCGGGGGGATTGTGCATTTCGAGGGGATGTGTCCAGCTTCACCGCAGCCCATTTTTCAGTCCTCCCCTACCCCTGCTCCTGGCCTTTTCCTTATTCTTCTCTTTTTCTGCCTTCTTCCCCTTGGTCAGTGTGGACACGACCTCTTCCACTTTAGGGGTTACTTCCAGTATTTCATCGGATGCTCTCTCAGTAGAGGCTGTGGCCTACGATGACTCAGAGGGGTGTGTCACAGTCATTCTTTCTTGGAAGATGAACTCAGGGTTGCTGCTATTAGAGGGGGTAGCGCACCCAGACATGAACATAGCACAGTTTATACCAAAAATTTTGGGGCACAAGACTTCCAGGATGCAAGGAACCCAATTATGATCTTCCCTCCTCTTTTTATAGCTTCAGATAGTTAACAACGGTTGGAGGAAACTTATTTGAAACTTACCATCAAGGAAACGGTAGAAAATATTGCAAAATAGCCGCATTAATTGCCAACTACCCACTCCTTTTAATGGTAAAATTGTCTTTTTACCTAGCTTTACTATTCCAATGGCTAGTTTTTGCAGCTGCGTATTACCCCTGCGCGCCCAGTGCACCCTTTCATGCCTCTTGACTTGCAGATGACCACTTTTTGTACACTGGGTCTACCTTCTTTTTTCCTGTTGCCTGCATGCAACCATCCTGATACATCTACTCCATCCATATAATCATTTGGTATGTGCCGAGTCAGCCTTGTATGGTTTGATATGGCTGCCATTAATGTATCCCAACAAGGGGTCCCTGCACAGCATAGCCAATCTCAACGCACTGCCATTTGTAATTTCTTTTACGATATAAGGTCCCAAACAATGTTTTCTGAATTTCCCTGCCTGGCATTAAAATTCGCTGTCATATAGTAATACTAGCTCTCCTTCTTTAAACGAATTCTCTCAGATATGACAATCATGCTAGGATTTTTCCCAGGTCTTCTGAACTTACTGATGAAATTTAGGAATGAATTGATCTTCCTCCAAGGTGACTAGCTGCGCTAAGCATTCCTCCATGATATCAGGCTCCGCCAAGTTTGTAAACGCCATGGTGCACAGGCTAGGGATGATATACTCCATGGTCATCATGGTTGTTGAGGAGGTAAATCCCCTCTGTGGACAGAGGCGATCCCACTAGCCCTAGATTGGGTCTAGCAACTATCAAATCACACAATGACATTGGCTCCTAGTTACAAGAAAGACAAATATCACGACAAGTAGCCTACCTCAAGTCCCACGTTGCTATTGTCGAGGAAGAAGATGTGCTCTTTGTCCCTAGCTTGATAGATCACAATCCTTCTGTTCGCTACGTTTGGACACCTATACACATGCAGAGAAATGACGACATAAAACGTAATACTTAAAGCATGTAACTATATATTAGTTAGAGAAGATATAATTCGTTGCATTACATGAAATAATAGACACACGAATGGAACCAAAATAAGAGTCGCTTATATTATAGATGAAAAAAAGGAAGATTACAACCAAACGCTCTGACGCTATGATCTTCCTTCAGTGGGGCTTTTAGCGGAGTGCGTCTCACGGGAATAGTCTTCCAATGTACGGGATGAGGGATTGCAGGGACGTTGAAAAAATGCTATGTAACAGATGCCCCTTAAAGCATGAGGCCCGAGAGACAGGGAGGGGTGAAATTCTTTATGAGAACGCACCCAACTGAAAACTCTACCGTCAGAAAACCTGCGAATACAAATACAACTAATATCTCAGATACATGATATGTGGTATGGGCACAGCCATCCACAATAAAGTGTACAATAAGTAGGATCCAAGATATGAACGCAGCCATCTAGTAAATAAGGATCAACAAGTAGACCCAGGTATGGTCGCAGCCATCCAATCGAATGAGTCATGTAATAAATCATAAAAATCCACAAAGAACCCACAACCTGGATGTTTCTCAGACAAAATACATGGTCTTGCGCTCCATCTCGACCCGAACAGAGTACAAGTTCGAGCATGCGAATATGTGAGCTGAAGTCGAACATGCAAGAACATCATCTGATTACCAACCAATAATGACAGTCGTTAACAGACGTGAGAGGAACCACCAATAATGACGATGGCTCTCAAGGTACAAGAGGTACAATCCATAGAATTTGAACACTGAGTTGGCGTCGAACACCCGCAGAATCATCCGATCGAAGGTCAATGATGAAAACCTTGCATCGAATGCAAAGAACCTGCCATTGTGGCATGCAGGCTCCAAGGCACCTAAAGGGAGTCTCTAAATCAACTTCCTGGATAATAATCTGAAGTCGACAAGAAGCGACCTTGATCGAAGGTGGGCCATAATGTTTCCCACATCATCGACATGATACAGAGGAACATAATGTTTGTGAATCAAGACCAACAGAGAATCAGAGGGAGGTTGCAAACTACAGAGGCCAACTTCTCTTGAACATATCGACGGCACTACTTTGGATTTGGTAGTATTTGACATCAAGGGATCTGAGGTCATGATGACATGGCAAAGAGAAAATGAGTGGTCAAAATAGATTACCCAAACCCATGAAGGCAAGCAGATAACGAGATGAGATGGTCCCAACCCAACACGAATGCAGACAAGTACCATGTTCAAGAGTGACATACTATCGTCACGACTATAATACTGGTTCCATTTCCCCCCACCATTTCTGGCGAGTACCCCAATTATTTTTGTAAAAAAAATTGAAGGGTATAGCATATGCTTGCGATATAAGTTCATCCTTCGAACAAATCCAACATAGTATATTTAACGAGCCCTAGGAAGGAGAAACTCGAGTAACGTCATTATGACAGATTCCGATGTCATCAGTTTTTAACGAGTATGACAAAGGAAGAACTTGACATCTTTTCATATTTAGAGGGTTTGAAAAGACGGCAGAAAAGAAAACTCTAGCAGTCCCTTTTCGTAGATAGTCTCACATATTCAAAAAGGTAGAAAAATGTGTCTGAGAGAACCTCTTAGTCGCAATTGGCTAAGGTATTCATTTTTCGTAAATAATCTATCCCAGCTCGAAAAAGGGGTAAACGTATACTGGTATATATCGCTTCACAGTCATTTAACGAGTTCAAAACGACAAGCATCTCGAAAATCTTTTCAATTTTAGAGAGTCAGAAAAGATCTGAAAGGTGACTCCTCCTGGAGGAACAAGTGGTATAAAGAGCAGCAACTAGTTCCGGTGATGGTGGAACTACTCAGAACAAGATAAAGGTCAATAGGCTGGTTAACAAGACCACTCATCACAACAATTCCTCAGGAATGGGTAAAACAACCAAGTGAAGGCATATGATCGGCCAAGCAGATAGTGAAGGTGGAATGAGAAAACCAAGGCTCATCTGGAAAAACAAGCTAATAAAATGGCAATCACGAGAGGTAAAATGGGAATGGTTTCATTTTTACACAAGATTGAAAAACAGAAAACTCTGCTTGAAGTTGGTTTCATTTTTACACAATCTTGAAACAAAGATAAACTATGCTTGAAACCGGTTTCATTTTTACACAAGCTTGAAATGGAAACAAACTATGCTTGAAAAATTTTAAGCATGCCCCTAGCATGGTGACTCAATTCGAGGTACATGCCCCCAAAGCTTCAATCCATATGAAAGGAAAATGGAGTGAAGGTTCAAGTTACGAGATCAAGAGAAAGACTCGACTGGGATTTTACAAGATCTTATCAAAGACTCGAATTGAACAGGAAAGTTTTTCATTGTTTTAACGAGGTTGACACATTAAAATAACTATCCTCATGAGCTAATTCATTTTTTAAAGAGGTTGACATAGAAAATGAACTATCCTCATAAGAGCTTGTTTCATTTTTTAAGGAGCTTGACACAAGAAAAAAAATTATGCTCTGACTAGCTTGTATCATTTTTTAAGGAGCTTGACACAAGCAGATGAACCATGCTCTGATAGACCTTGTTTCATGGTTTAAGGAGCTTGGCACAAGCAGATGAACCATGCTCTAACAGACCTTGTTTCATGGTTTAAGGAGCTTGACCCCAGCAGATGAACCATGCTCCGAAGACCTTGTTTCATTTGTTAAGGAGCTTGACACAAGAAAACGAACCTTGCTCCGGAACACCTTGTTTCATTTTTTAACGATCTTGACACAAGAAAACGAACTATGCTCTGAGCAACTTGCTTCATTTTTTAGGGAGATTGACACAAGAAAAGGAACTATGCTCCGAAGACCTTGTTTAATTTTTTAAGGAGCTTGACACAAGCAGATGAACCATGCTTCGACAGAACTCATCATAATGAATAAGAAGTCATAGCTTCCAAGGGTTACCCATCCAATGGAAGGAAAACATCTTGGAAGTCTGGACGTAATGCCCCCAGCACACGATGTACGACAATACTATCACTGAATACAGGCACAGGACAGGTAGCCACATAATTGACATGTGGCGAGGATGACACAACCGGCGGATAAAGATCCGGCAAGGATGATGGTGGGCTAGCTTCCATATAAGGACCAAAGAACGCAAGTTGATTGATGGTCATGATTTGACTTTGATGTGGAAAACACATCACACGAAAGAGGGAGGAGACAAGCGCTCCCATGGCATAAGTATAACCGCGGCCCAAGAGTAAATTAAAGTCCAAGGGGCCGGGAACAACCATCACGTCCATATGGAAAGTTTTCCCTCCCAAATTAACAAGAAAATTCAGAAGGATCCCTAATGGTTGACTAGTTCCTCTGTTAAATGCCAACAGATTCTACGTAACAGGCACAAGTGGCGGCGAACCGAAAGCTTGCCAAGTAGTTGAGGATAAAATACTAATAGACTTGCCTTCACCTATAATGGTGTTGGGTACGACCAGATGGGAGGCCTGTACCTGATCTCAAATGGCACATAAGAAGGAAGGCGATAACCTATGAATCGACCCCAATCAAAGGAAGCAACCAAACTACTTGGAAGGGCTACCATCGAACCAAGATGGTCTTCCCCTGGTGCTATGGGAGAATAAGGAGAATCCTCCGCCACCTCCATCATGGAGGTAGAAGCAGAAACCTCCAGGACCTCCATCATGGGAGGCAGAGGAGTAGCTTCCAAGGGTACAGGGATGGGAGAATATTTCTCCAAGTCCAAGGAATCTAAAGAAACAAGAAGAACCTGAGGGATGTGAGATCCAATCTCAACGGAAAAGACCTGGTGTACCGCAGACATGGCCAGCTCAACCGATCCCACGACCAATGGTTGGTCAGGGATGGATTCATGATGGTGAATTTCCGGGGGAGCGGGATCAAGAAAGGATGAATCTTGACTATTCGTTGAATCAACTGGTGAAGGATTCAAAGAAATCTGTTTGTAACCAGCCGGAAGGCAAGGTGCAGAAACAGTTGAGTTATCCAAAAATATCTTGGCTTCATTCATATACGGACAAAGGTGAATGGCATGGTGCTCTTCACAAAAATTATAGGGATTGGCAAGCTTACCCTGCTTCTTAGGAGCTTTACCAACACTTGCTGAAGATGTGCCCTCAACCTGACTCTCGGAAGCCAAAGGCAACAATGGACGACTGTTGGACCATACTTCGAGCACCTTGGGAATGCTAGGGAAATCTCAAAGAAGATGGTTTCTCTGGCACAACATGCAAGGGAACTTAACTTTCCACGGAGGGTTGGAAGGTTCATTGAGAGCAGGTGGTTTAGAAGCAACAACTGTAGAATTAGCCTTTCTCTTATCAGACTTCTTCTTCTTTGTCTTCTTCTTCTTCTTCTTAGCCACCTGGGTACTATAATCCAAACTTTCACCAGGCGAAGTAGAAGATGAGGATGAAGAAACAAACAAAGAAGGGGATAGGTCCACCTTCGAACCAACATGGTGTTGCTCAAGCGGAGGAGTGGATGGTACGGTAGTCGGAACACTTGAGACCACAGAGGTTGAAAACAACTAAACAGGCAACCCAATAGTTAACCCAGGGAGGGATAACGTGGCCATATAAGGAGCACCAATATTTCCTAAAGTAGGAAAAGGACTAGGACTCCCTTCAAAGGGGACTCCTTTATTGGAAAACTCCGGAAAAGTTGCCATCAGAAACGAACTTGAAATAAAACACTAAGGAAAAAAATTCTAACGAGGAATATTTCATGGGCGATTAATTTTTAAGACACTAAAACCAAAATTTGTTGTTTCATATTTTAAGAGTCGAGAAACAAGCAAAAGGTGACTCTATCACTTTCAGGTTGGACGCGAGCTTGAAAGGACAAGATCTTGATGATATTTTCAGTTAAAAGAGTTAGTAAAGATCAAAATGACTGCTCTGGTAATCTAGGTAAATGGATGTACCAGATATCCGTGAACTGCCATATACACCTTGGTAAAAATGAAAGATAAATCAACCAAGGACTGAATGTATGTGCAGGTAATCTCCCTGAATGTTGTGTTTGGTGTAACACGGGTCCGAGGCGGCAGACTTGGCTTCCTATGGATAAAGGATTTGCAACCTAATGGGCTCTCCCTTTATATACACAATGGTATGAGGAGCACAAGGCCGTACTAGCTCTATTTGAAGCCAGATGGCGAGCAATAGCTGCTAAGTTTAAAGACGCTGGAACACGTCTCTAGCCTAGACCACTAAAAATGTTTCGTTAATGTTTCAATGTTACCTTAGGTTAATTCAGTAAATTTTAAAGTTTATTTTCAATTTACGTTTCAATTTCAAGGCCCTATCGAATGTTGGATCTCATAAAATCTCTAGATGAAAACTACATGCCACTAGATATCATTTTGTTCAATGAAGAGCTATCTACAGGAGAGTTGAGAGCTTTCAAATGACAACAAAATGAACACAAAAAAACATCCACTATTGTTCCTAATGCAAGCTAATGAAACTAGAAAACTTTTCTCTAGAGTTATATAACACTAGTAATGTGAAAGAGCTTTCAATTTTCACTACGCCAATCCAAATGCAAAAGATTTTTTTTTTTGTATTTTTCAATATATCAAAGAAAATGCACTAAATGAATGAAAAACTAATGAAAACATTAATTTGAGAAATGACAAAGAGAGAGTTGAATCAAAACAAGTTCACTCAATTCAAATGCACACAATCAAAACTCAAACTAATGACGAAATCCCTCAAAATGAAGAAGAATCTCAAAAGAGACTCAAACAAACCGTGTAATCTAGGCTTGGAGCAACACAAAGCGAAACTGAATGAAAGAAAGGAAAATCACTCAATTAATGTAACGATTCAATGGAATCCAGCAAGATGAATGCGAAAAAGTAAAAATGAAGTTGACCAGGAAAGAAAATACTCGAAACTCCTACGGGAGGCTCAGGACACTAAAGCACCTAGAAGCCCTAGGGCTAGAATGAAAAACTAATAGAAAAAGGTGAAAAACTTGAGGACAGGGGCTAAAAACAGTAAAATATGACTTCAAAGCACTCAAGAAATCAGAAAAAATGGACTAGGACCAAAAGAAAAGCTCATAAATTCCAAGAACGGGCAACGCCTAATGCCAAGCAGGGTTGTCGCACCTATTTGGCGGTAACCTGCACCAATCAGGGGTTGGCGCGGGGGCCTAACTAGCAACAAGTGCTAGTCGGCGCGACTGTCAAGAGAAAAACCGCGCCAAGCCAGTTTACCTTAGAAAAATGAGAAAAAAGGACAAACCAAGACTAGATTTGGTCTTCTGGGGGCTAAACAAGAGTTTAACACCAAGGAAGGTGAACCAAAAAAGAAAATAAATTGATTAAAAGCCACAAAACAACCCAAAGGAGAAAGGACTAACTTCCACTAATCCCCAGCAGAGTCACCAAATTGTTGAGGAGGTAAATCCCCTCTGTGGACAGAGGCAATCCCACTAGCCCTAGATTGGGTCTAGCAACAATCAAATCACGCAATGACATTGGCTCCTAGTTACAATAAAGACAAATATCACGACAAGTGGCCTACCTCAAGTCCCACATTGTTGTTGTCGAGGAATAAGCGGTGCTCTTATTCCCTAGCTTGACAGATCACAATCCTTACGTTCACTACGTTTGGACACCTGTACACATGCAGAGAAACGACGACATACAACATAATACTTAAAGCATGTAACTATATATCAGTCAGAGAAGATATAATTCGTTGCATTACATAAAATAATAGACACACGAATGGAACCAAAATCAGAGTTGCTTATATTATAGATGACAAAAAGGGAGATTACAACCAAACGCTCTGACACTATGATCTTCCTTCGGCAGGGCTTGCAGCAGAGTGCGTCTCAATGAAGCCTGTCGGGAATCTGGGCAAAGCTCTCTCACTTACGGGGTTCTCCTCGGCTCTGGTCTCAATAATCGCCCAGCTATAGTTTCCTTCCCACTAGTTCAACTAGCTAGAAAATGGAGAGGGCAGGATTTTATAGAAGGAGGAAGGGAGGTTTGGATCCCTATAATCATGGGATAGGGTCCTATCTCTTAGGAAGGTTCCATGAGAGGTGGAAAACCACTTCCTAATTAGGGAGATCTGGAGGCAAACAACCCAACTTATTTTTGATGATTCATTCTGAGTTGGTTAGAATCAAAATTCTGCCATTTATTTTTTAAAAACATTCCTTAATAGGCTTGGCACGAGAAAGACACAGTGATAGAGTGCCAACTGGCACGCCCACTATGGTGCTTTTTCCCCATTAGCGTGAGGGATGATCTGGCTACCTGTGCCAATGCCAAAACATGGATTTTTAGGGTTTTCTAGAGGAATTGTTCTTCAGGAGAATTCTTGTCCTTATGCAAAAGGATGCCATTAAGGTGTTTTCAGGACATTTTACTATTCACAGGTCATGGGAATAGTTCTCCAATGTACGGGATGAGGGATTGCAGGGACAGTGACAAAATGTTGTGTAACAATGGCCTCCTTCCCATAAACCATCTGAAACGGCGTTTTCCCAATCAATTTTTTGCACGTGGTCTGGTAGGCCTAAAGGACTGACGATATGCGCACATCCTAATCACTTCGATCAACATTACAGTCCTTGGTAAGCGCCTATTCCATAATTTAATTAAAATCTTCCACCATTCCATTTTCCTGTGGGTGATACGGGGTACTTTTTGCGTGGTGGATTCAAAATTCCTTATTCAACGCTTGAATTGCTTCATTAATGAAATGCATACCTCTATCACTCATCAAGATCTTCGGGCAGCCGAACCTGGTTAAAATATGCTAAAAAATAAAGTGTGCAGTGGTATCTACAGTGCAATCCTTCATAACTTACGCTTCCACCCATCTGGTTACATAATCAGTTGCAATGAGGATGTATCAAGCACCTGTCTTCTCACCTGGTGGGTTGATGGGCCCAATGAATTATATAGCCCATTTATCAAATGCCTACAGGGCCATCTGCAGTTGTAAGGGCATCTCATCCCTATGTGATAGTCTTCCTGTCCATTGGCATGCATCACAAGCTTTACAATAGGCGTGGGAGTCGCTATCCAGTGTGGGCCACCACATCCCAGCACTTAATATTTTTTGCGCAGTCGCTTTTCCTACGTAGTGACCTCCCACTACACCTCCGTGGGCTTCTTCTAAAATTTATTTTCTTTCATTCTCTAGTACATATCTTCGTAGTACCTCATTAGCTCCCAGCTTATATAGTTGGCCCGCAATGATGGTAAAGTTAGCTACGCGGGTTACCAATTCTCTTTTTCTTTTTTTTGTACCGAGTAGTCTACAAGTGTCATCCGCGTAGTTAAGAATTGAATAATATCAGAAAAGTTCTCATCAACCACCTCAATATCAAATAGTTGTGCATTGGGAAATCCTTCTTCTAGGTTAGTTGGTTCTTCACCACTCTCGATTCGGGACAAGTGGTCTGGTCCAGCATTTAGTCTCCCAGGCTTCACAATTATCTCAAAGTCATATTCCTGAAACAATAGTAACCATCAGCAAATATTCCCCCCCAACACAGGCTTATTGACTAGGTACTTCAAAGCTGATTGATCTATGAACATCTTGAAATGCCATCCCAGCATGTAGTGCCAGTATTTCTATGGGGCATACACCATTTCCAGCCCCTCGTGTTCAGTATTAGAGTAATTATGTTTTGCACTAGAAATATTTCTACTAGAAAACACAACCGGGTGGTCAATGTCCCTTCCTCGGGCTACGTAAGGATAGCTCCTAGGGTGATCCATGAGGCATCCACATGCACATGGAAAACCTTCGCCCAGTCAGGAAATATGAGGATAGGTGCAGAGACTATCTTTTCCTTGAGCAGCTCAAAACTCTTCTAACACTCTGCATCCTAGAAAAAAGATGCGTCCTTCTTTAGCAACTTTTCCATGGTTGTCGTGATAAGTGCGTTCCCTTGAATAAACTTCCTATAGTACCCCGTGTGCTCGAGGATGGAGTGTAGTTATTTCTCATTTGTGGGGACTGCTAAGTTGATGATAACTTCAACCTTAGCTGGGTCAACCATCAATCCCTGCTGATAGACCACGTGTCCTAATAAGGTCTCGAAAGGTACAAAGAATATGCACTTCTTAATGTTTAGGGAAATTTGGTGCTTTCTACAGGCATCCAGCATCATGCGCAGGTTCGAGACGTGCTTATTTACCAGTCCAAATATTGTCCAATCGTCAAAGTATACCTCCAAGAACTTGTGAATGAATTCCTTGAATACTTCTACCACCACTCGTGAAAAGATGGCAGGGGAATTTTTGAGCTCGAAGGGCATGAAGGTGTACTGGAAGGATCCCCATTCTGTTGTGAAAGTAGTTTTACTACGATCTTTAGGTGCGATCGTGATCTAATGGTAGCCCGAAAACTCGTGAGTGAACGAGTATGCTTCCTGCCCTCCCACACTATCAAGGATTTCATTAGGGAATGATGTAGGGAAGGGATCATGTATGCAAGCATAATTCAATTTGCACAGGTTGACGTAGATGCTTATTTCCCCTTTTGTCTTCTTTTCTTGGACCACCATAAGGCTTACCCAATCTGACTATTCTACTGGTTCGATGATACCTATGACTATCATTTTGATGATTTCCTCTTTAAATTTCTGGTTATACTTGGGGTTCAATCGGTAAGGTCGCTACTTGATAGGGCATGCATCTGGTTTTAAAGTGATTCTCATGATGCCCAGGTCCCCTACGATACCTTTGAGTTCTAAAATTTTCATGGGAAACAGATCCTAGTATTCCATGAGAAGTTTCGCGACTTTCCCAATGGTATCATCATCCCAGTAATCCCCAATTCTAGCCATCTTAGGTTGTTCTTCTATTCCAATGTTGACTTCCCTTAATTTAAGAGGATTAGTGACATCTACTACTCGTAGTGGGGGTGCAGCAACTGCTCATTCACACTCAGACTCTGGAACAGTGATATTTCGTGGGTCTTTGTCAAATTCCTCCATTGATAGATTCTGGCAATTGGCAATATCCCACATCTACACATCCCAAGCTGGTTCCCCACATCCTACACGAGGGCGTGATTCCTCAAATACTAGAGCATCTATGTCTTGCAAGGCTTCGTCTAATTTCTTAGTTCTGCCTATCAACCCGAACGTCCCCACAAAATCTTCCCTCATAGTTTCCCAATGGCAGGTGCGCTGATGTAGTTCTACATCCATATACGAAGTGGTGGGGATTGGTCGCAAGGCATGAATAAATAGGTGGACCCATTCGTCCCAAGTCCTTTCGCACCACACCTCCATCCATATAGACAAGTGCTTGCATGGGTCCCCGCAGCTGAGTAAAATATCCATGCGTAGGTGGACCGGGGGTTTGAATTGTAGAATCATCATTCTGCGACATTCCTCCTGTTGCGGTCCTGTGTTTTGATAGATTTGCTAACCAAAAGACAAGGCAACATCAAAACCAATCTTTAGAGTTCCAAGATCTAGTCCTCTTGTTCTGAGAGAGGGATCTCTCAAATTATTTGTTTGCAAAGGTATATCTTGTTTGCTTTTAAGTATTGATTTTAGACTAGTTATTAAGTGCAGGTGTTTGTTTGGTTTGTTTTTTTGGTTGAATTGGCATAGCAGAACATGAAAAGTCTAGGTAGTATAGATGGAAAGAATAAGTATCAGATTCATTGGGAAATGGAGTCAAGAAGAGTTTTATGACAGACTCGTCAATGGATATGGAAAATCAAAGGGAAAATCTAACTTGGCCACAGGATCCTTTAGTTTTTCTGAATGAGATGGACATTAATGGTTTTGAAAAGAGAAGTTTAATTCTCAACAAAGGGAACTTAAAAGCATAACTTGAATAATAAAGAGTTATTTGATAGATAGGGCTAACCATGAATTCTACAAACCACACTTTAAGCAAATAATGACTTCAAGACAACTTTTAAAATGAAATCTAAGATTCGGGGAGCACCCTATTTCCTCAAAGACTTTATTTCAAAGGAATTAGAAAACATGAAAGATTCACTGATAATTGCAGTCATAGAAGAGGGAACACTTAACACATCTATGATCACAACTATAAAGACCTTTAAAACAATTGTTCAAGTAGGGACAAAGGGTATGATCAAAATAGACCTCCTTAGCTAACTATAAACAATGGTACTTCAAAGGGAGACTTCAAAAACAGTTTTCAAGTGGCAGCAGACAAGCAGGGAAAACCATAAATCATGCTGGAACAAATATTTGAACTATTAGAGAAATAAACAAGCATGAGGACTAAAGAGAAAGATTAAAGACTCTAAAATACCTCAGCAGAAGAAAACATAAAACAGTGAAGGATAAACAGGTCTAAGGTGCTTCCAGGAGTCATTTCTTAGCCTAAAATTTTCATCCTATTGTAGTAAGAATTTATGAAACAAAATGAAAATAGGAGAAACAAAAAAGAGTTCAGAATACATCACCAACAGCCAAGCTTAGGGATCGAATGATAGAGCCTTCTCAAGAACAAGCATGTCAAAACATAATCCAGCTTCCAAGACATCAATTTCTTCTTCAACTTCAACAGACTATGTATTATTTCAGAGAGTTCCAATGTTACAACTAGTGACCAACTGAACAACAACTTCTCATCTTCTTCAGAAGTATTTATAGAAGAAATGAGGAGGTGGAAGAGTTTTAGGGTTGAGTATCATTAATTCTATACTAAATGCAACTCCTAGCCTTGAAAACCATGCAAGGCATAAGGCAGGAATTCATTTAATTCTAACTCTGTTTTATTAACTCTATTTTCTGCTTTTTAGGCTTAGTTGGCAAAAATATTGACTTTAAGGCACTTTCTTATCTTTACAATAACTTCTACTGACAGTTTGGGATATTTGTTTTGCTTTGTAATAACTATTCAACTGTCTTTTGTTAGAAATACTGAGAGGGGGGGTGAATCAGTATTTCTTACAATTAGAGCATTAGTTAATCTTCAATTATTATCATTTTTTGTACAATGATAACAACAAACAAGAGGAACACAAATGCACACAATTTTTAAGGTGGAAACCCACTCCAGGACAAAAACCACCTAATGCTTTTCTAATAATTATTTTCAACTCCAATTGAAAATAAAGCTCCAACTTCCTAGAATCTAGAAAAAACTTCTTCTCCAGCTCCCATGGGATGGACGCTCCAATGCCCGAGATTCTTCAGTAGTTAACTGAATAGATGCCCCAACACCCAATGGGCTACAACTCACCCTAGCACCACCCTACCACCCTATAGAAGAATAAAAAATGAATGGACTCCCGTACCAAGCAAAATGGTCCACTTTACAATGATATAGAATGATGTAGAAGAAGGAGATATATTAGACCATAACCCCAAATTTGACAAAAACACCTAATGATGATCCTAGACCTCCCAACGCTGTCTCTTCAACCCTTGGCAGATAGATACTAGTACAATTTGTACAATAATGTATTTACAATGACTAGGTACAATGATACCTTTACAATGATTGTATGCAATGCTGCCCACTTGAAGACTTCATATGATGAAATTCTTGCTGCTTTTATGCACCTTGGATGCTGATCTTTTCATGCTACCCTCTACTGCACCTTGCTTTTCCTTTCTACCGTAGAAAGTCTGGTCCTTTGCAACCCTTGACAACACATGATCTAGCTTTTTATTGCCTTCTAGGAGCTCGATATTGAATCTGGTGTATCTCTATCATTTCAAATCCTCAATATTGGATTTTAGGTCCTGTAGTATTCCTTTGATTCATTTTTCCAATGCCACAGGTCTGACCCAATTTGGATTCTTGAAGAGAGAGTTATACCCAATCTCTCACAATGCCCTAATTATGGACTATTTCAGAAGAGCGTACTTGTATGGCGTGCCACGTGTCACTGTTTCTTCATTTGTTTCTCAAATTGATAGAGAAAAAATTACAGGATGTGCACTATATGTCACTCTTTACAAAATTCAAATCCGATACTCAAAGAGAGAGTTATGACGATTTTATCAAGGTCACTTCTTTGAGATGAATTTCAGGAGCCTGCAAAAGCCCTTACTTTCACAGATTATATCTCCAAAAATATTGTGCAACTTGATCTGAAATATTTACTGCAGCTTCCTCAGGATTTCGGCTTCGCTTCATAAAAATTTCAGCTTCTAAGCCTTCGTAGAAAAAAATTTAGAACGAAAATGCCACGATGACCTATTTCAGATGGCCGAATCCCTTGCCTAAGGAGGAAATGAAGATCACAATATATATGAATGCTTAAGTTGAGAGGGGCTTCAACAAGTGAACATGGGAGGGATTTTAGGAGCACAAAAAATATTAATTATGACTTTTCAATGACCCATGCCCCAACCCCATGGGGTTTTAGCCCACTAACTGGGGTACAAACTTCAAACATGAATATCTCTCAAACAGTGAAGAATTACATGGCGTGCCATATATCAACGGAAAAATCTCGACAAGTAGAAACCATCAAAATCATTATTGACCCAGAATATATTAATTTGGTAGGTCAAACTTCCCATTAAATTTTTGGTTAGCCCGTGGTGTTGCTTGGGTTGACATCAATGACAACCGCTGAACAACAATCTCCCCCTTTGGCATTGATGGCAACACAAGTAATCCCCCTGCGATCATGACACCTGTTCCTACAACATTCTCTCCCCCTTTGACATCAATGGAAAAGGGTAACTCCCCATGAAACACAACCATCCTGCAGACCTGTACACACTTCCACTCGCGCTGACACACAACCATCCTGCAGACCTGCACACACATCCAGTCCCCCTTTATATTCTGAAAAAGGAAAATCTAATGAGAACTTGGGAGAATCCCAATCTTTTGGCGAAGATATTCCAATGTTGGCGAATATTTAATATGTGAGTCTTTTGGTGCTGCTTGGAATCTTGCTACTTGTCCAACTGCTTGCATAACATCTGGTCGGGAGGCTATTACATATAGAAGACTACTAATCATAGGTCTGTATAACCTTTGATCCACATCCTTAGATGAGTCATCTATGCTCAATTTGTAACCAAGTAAATAAATCTCGAAATCACTTTTCACCTTTGTAGAAAAATTCTTACTTAGTCGATCATCATTGCTACCAATTATTGTATCATCCTCTTTAGCTATTAGACATGCTTTAGTTTCTTCATCCAAAACATATATGTCATTTGGAGCTCGACTTGCTATAGCCACAATTTCACCATACACGCCTTTCCTGATTTCACATTTCGTGGAGTTGAATAGTATTGTGTGTCCTTGATCACACATTTGTCCAACACTGAGCAGATTGTGATTCATGTTTTCAACTAGTAGAACATTATTGGCTAGAGAATCTTTGCTTCCGAGAGTGACAGTACCTGATCCTATAACATTTGAAGATCCATCATTTCCAAAGGACACGGTTCCATCCTTCTTCTCTTTTAGAGATACAAATTTATTTCTATCTCCAGTCATATGCATTGAGCAACTGCTATCAACATACCACACATCTTTGTTCTTTTGAGCCTTGAGAGCGAGAGCACAATTATCATTCTTCTTCTTCTTCCATGTTCATTCATTTTGTGGCTTCGAAGATTCTTCTGGAGGATTTTCAAGTCTGCAGTCTTTGGCTATGTGTCCAAAGTTTCGACATTTGTAACATTCAATATTATTTCTTAAATGTTCAAATCTATTGATGTTTCGCTGAGCCCTGGGAGGTTCATATTTGACAGATCTCCTGGAATTGTATTTGTTCCTAGGGTACGTGTGACATTCTACAGCTTTATGACCAAATTTTCCACATGAATAACAGTAGCCATAAAAAATATGTTGGTACCTGGATGGAAATTTTCATCGAGGAATTGTCTTCCAAGGCTGTTCTTGCGAATCTTGTCCAATGAAGTCTACATGCATGTCAGATCTCATAGGTTCATTGTATTTTGTTGTAGAAGGTCCTGCTTCTTATTCTTTGTAACCGATGCCAGTTTTGTCGTTGTATGATCGTTGATTGTTGACGAGTTCTTCCAATGCCCTTGAGCTGTTGGCATAGTTTTAGATAGTTTTTCCTTTCTTCACTTCCTCACACAGCGAGACTACTTCGGCTTCTAATTCTTCCCTTTCTTGGTTGCTTTCTTCCAACTTATTTTGAAGTGACTCTTCAATGCATTTGTGTTCTTCAACTTCAATTTTGAGACCTTGAACTTGTTCTTCAAGATTTTTGGAATGGATCTTCTCCGCCTTGAGATCTTTTATAAGCTTGATTGCTTCCTCATAAAATTTGTCTATGGTCCATCCTTCTTCTTCGTTGTTTGATACCTCTTGCTTATTGTTCTTGGGTTTATTGTGCTTGGCCATAAACAATACTCTCTCATTGGCTTCTTCTTCACTATCATTGTCTTCATCGGATGATGAGCTATCTTCTTTAGAGAGAAAGTTCCTTTTGGATCCTTTCTTGTTGAATTTCTTAAAGCCTTTCTTTCGTTTTGAGTTGCCATTACTTTTGTTTGGACATTTTGCTGCAAAATGCCCAACCTCATTACAGCTGAAGCATATCAATGGAAGTTTACCTTTGAATTTTCCCTTACCAATTTGTAGTTTTCTCGTGAAGTAAGCATATTCTTCATCTGAAAGACCTTCTTCATCATCTCCCTTTTCTTCACACTTGCACGTGCATGTATTTTCAATTGAAGGTTGTTTATCCTTATTGGTTTTCTTAGATGCAACGAACACAGTTTCTAGATGCGAAGTACCCTCTTCTTCATCAAGTCTCATTTCATGTGCTATGAGAACTCCATGTAATTCCTCTTTGTTGAGTTTGTCCAGATTTGCATTGTATTCTAAGACCGATACCTTTGGGTTGAATCTCCTTGGTAACATTCTAATAATCTTCCGTATAATATTCTTCTCGTCAACTGGCTCTCCCAATCCTTCCAGAGTATTGGTTATTTCATCAACGTATTGAAAGTATGCAACAATGTTGCAATCTTCTTTCATTCTGAGTTGCTCAAATTTTTCTCTATAGATTTGAAGCTTTGCTTCTTTGACATTTGAGTCACCTGCATATATATTCTCAAGCTTGCCCCATACATTTTTGGCGGTTTTACAACCCAACACCTTATGATAATCATATTCAATAAGTCCACTGATAATAATATTCTTTACTTTTGCATCATTTACCAAATTCTTCTTACCTTGTTCATCCGCGGTTGATGTAAATCCATTTTGAACAGTGTCCCATACTTCGTAACCTTGCGCCAAGAGATAGACCTCCATTCTTCCTTTCCAGAGTGCATAATTATTTTCATTAAATAGAGGTACACCATTCTTGGTATGCTCCATGACCTCCTTCCAGCTGTTAAACTGCTATTGAAGGAACCAAGCTCCGATACCAATTGTTGGAAATACTGAGAGGGGGGGTGAATCAGTATTTCTTTCAATTAGAGCATTAGTTAATCTTCAATTATTATCAGTGTTTGTACAATGATAGCAGCAAACAAAAGGAACACAAATGCACACAATTTTTAAGGTGGAAACCCACTCCGGGACAAAAACCACCTAATGCTTTTCTAATAATTCTTTAATATTCAACTCCAATTGAAAATAAAGCTCCAACTTCCTAGAATCTAGAAAAGAGTTCTTCTCCAGCTCCCACTGGATGGATGCTCCAACGCCCAAGATTATTCAGTAGTCAACTGAATGGATGCCCCAACACCCAATGAGCTACAACTCACCCTAGCACCACCCTGCCACCCTATAGAAGAATAAAAGAAGAATGGACTCCCGTACCAGGGAAAATGGTCCACTTTACAATGATATAGAATGATGTAGAAGAAGAAGATATACTAGACCATAACCCCAAATTTGACACAAACACCTAATGATGATCCTAGACCTCCCAACGCTGCCTCTTCAACCCTTGGCAGATAGATACTAGTACAATTTGTACAATAATGTATTTACAATGACTAGGTACAATGATACTTTTACAATGATTGTATGCAGTGCTGCCCATTTGAAGAATTCATATGATGAACTTCTTGCTACTGTTATGCACCTTGGATGTTGCTCTTTTCATGCTACCCTCTGCTGCACCTTGCTTTGCCTTTCTGCCATACAAATTCTGGTCCTTTGCAACCCTTGACAACACATGATCTAGCTTTTTATTGCCTTCTAGGAGCTCAATATTGAATCTGGTGCATATCTTTCATTTCAGACCCTTAATATCTAATTTTTGGTCATGTATTAGTCCTCTGAGTCATATTTCCAATGCCATAGGTCTGACCCAATTTGGATTCTTTAAGAGAGAGTTATACCCAATCTCTCACAATGTCCTAATTATGGACTATTTCAGAAGAGCGTACTTGTACGGCGTGCCACGTGTCACTGTTTCTTCATTTTTTTCTGAAATTGATAGAGAAAAAATTATAGGCTGTGCACTATCTCTCAATTTTTATGGCATTCCAATCTGATACTCAGAGAGAGATTTATGACAATTTTACCAAGGTCACTTCTTTGAGATGAATTTCAGGATCCTGCAAAAACCCTTACTTCCACAGATCATATCTCCAAAAATATTGCACAACTTGATCTGAAATATTTACTGAAACTTCCTTAGGATTTCAGCTTCTCTTCATAAAAATTTCAGCTTCTGATCCTTCATATAAAAAAGGTTAGAGCGAAAATTCCACGATGACCTGTTTCAGATGGCCGAATCCCTTGCCTAAGGAGGAAATGAAGATCACAATATATATGAATGCTTAAGTTGAGAGGGGCTTCAACAAGTGAACGTGAGAGGGATTTTAGGAGCATAAAAAATATTAATTATGACTTTTCAATGACCCATGCCCCAACCCCATGGGGTTTTAGCCCACTAACTGGGGTACAAACTTCAAACATGAATATCTCTCAATCCTTGAAGAATTACATGGCGTACCATATATCAACGGAAACATCTCGACAATTAGAAACCATAAAAAGCATTATTTTCCCAGAATATATTAATTTGGTAGGTCAAACTTCCCATTCAATATTGGGTTAGCCACAATTATTCTTGAGTTTGACCTTGATAACTGTGGTTAGTCAACATATTTGGCCTTAATGTTTGGTTGAATTTTATCACGGGTATTCTACGAGGTAGAGGGGGGGTACTTGGTGGCAATTTCAGTGACTGATTCCAGTGTACACATGATGTGGCATTCGAGGCTTTTCTGGAGATTTTTCTTCGTTCTGTGGATTAGGCCTTTGATATTCAATTTGTGCCTTGATCCTTTCAAGCTTTGATTAACATCTTTAAACCTTTGATTATTCTTTGATCTTCATCTTGACACTGATATTCCTTCATTTAATTAACTCTGACTGTGTTTGTTGTTTGTAGGTGGGCAGAGGGTTTGTCAGAGAAATGGTTTTGGAAAGCCGACAATCATGACTTATCAACCTTCTTAAACATGTAATTAGCACTTCGAAACCCTTTAATTTGTACCAAAAGCCATGAGGATCGTCATCCTCGGCCAATAACACTGTAATCATCTGCGGGAGGGTTTTATCTTGAATTTCATTAAACCTGCATAAAAACACACAAAGTTAATTGAAATCCTATAAAGTATTGGTTTGACTGCTTAGGAGGGTTTGTGGAAGCGTTTCGGAGCTGTGAGAATGGGAAAATGCAGCGGTAGGAGGAAGAAACCCTGGCAGAGGCGAAATAGGATTCAAAATTTTGAATTTGGTGCAAGAATGAAGAAAGGAGGCTTCGGGAAAACCATCGGTGGTTTTCGCACAACATTTTGGGGGGGGAGCTGGTATTAAATTTTGGAACGCGATTCCATTCATTTCTTGACACGTGGAAAATGAAAACCGCTTTTATCGCGTGGAAGTAGCGCACTGTGGGGAGGGGCCAAAAATTACGCGATGTCAATCGCTGGCCGTCAGATCACAGGATGCAGATTCGACGGTGCAGATAGAATGCAATGGAGGCAAGATGCAGGGCGGAGAATGGCGTGTGGTCTACGGTGACATAGATTTTGTCATGTTGTGGACAGGTTTATTGGTGGTATCGGGTTAAGTCCTGATCGTTGGATCTTTTGAATGGACGGTCGAGATTTAAAGAGGAGACAGGAATGTTAAAAGGGAAGAAGGTGCGGTAAATGAAATATACAGAGGTAAGGAGGCCCGCTGGCCGTTGATCTATGTAGATCAATGGTCCAGATTTTCTTGGGACCATAATGTCGGGAAAACAAAAATAGAGGAAAGGTAAGGCTTTTTAGCACGAAGGCTTTGTGCTTTGAACACCTGATTGCGAGGCTAAGGACATATGAGAAAGAGGGTTGAAACATATAAGCTCTCGGGGGCTTAATGCCTTAGGAGTGAAAAAGACTATTTTTAGGCCAAAACAAAGAGATTTTAAAGCCAAAACAAGGTTCTGATAGATGAGAGAAGGATTTTAAACCAAATGAAAGGGAGATATAAGGTTTAAAAGAGGTTTTTGATGGTTTGGAGGTTAAATGAAGGAAAGAAGGGGAAATTTGTGAAGGAGATAACGGGGAAAATGGATTTATTTCAAGAGTGAAATGGTGAAGTGAAAAAAGGAGAATGGAGGCTCATGAGCAGTTTTCTTTGGTAAACAGCAGGTACTTTAGGGCTAATAGTGAAACAACAGTGAAGATTAACTCAAAGGGTAATAATCATCATAAAACTTCAAAAGATGATAAGTTTTCAAAGGGAACTATCTCTTGAAGTTTTTAAAAGACAAGCTTAGCCACCATTGAGTATGACAGAATTTATAGGTGGCTAACAGTGGCTCCACTTGGGGAGGACAGCTGATTCTTTAAGTGTCCATAACCTTAGCTATTGATCTTTGGCTTTTCAGTAAACCAGTGTCTTCATCCATTGGGCAGCAACTTTCTTTTTTAGCTGACCTTTCTTTGATTTGATAATCTCTGCAGCAATCTAAAACAATGGAATTCTACCAAAACAACATCTCTACCTACCCATTCCTAATGATCTTAACATTTTTTCTTCTTTCAGAGTGCATTTGGAATAGAAAACTCTCTTCATCAATATTTTATTCTTTTGAAAAACAAGAAAATAATTTATTTCTACTCTTATTTCACCATGAACTCAGTTTAAACAGTTGAGTTCATAAATTCTCTACCTAACTACTATCTGTCAGGATTAGACTGTCTGACAGACCTTTATTCTCTAAATTCTAAAACAGGAAATTTAAAAGCAGCCAAGCCAGGATTAAGCTATTTCACTTGCTGCAGATCTATGGCATAAAAAAAAGCTGCACATAGATTTTATTTGCAGAAAAGTAAAACAAAATTGTGAAGGCTTAAAATCTGAAAACTAAAACATCCTTCATTATCTCTTTAGCTCTGTTTTGAATTTGTTTGAGCTGTGTTTTCTCTCTCATCTGGTTCACATTTTGAGCATATTGGAACTAGTTTTTTTTCTATATTTGGCTCAAGATTTAATCTAATCAGAGCCATTCTTCTTTTGAGATTCATAGGTTTAGATATTGAATTTGTTTGAACCTTTGTTTCCTATATCCTAATCTACTTCTATTGATAAGCCAAGACTGTACTGTTTGGCTAATCTAATTCACTAACCTATCAATAGTAAATTGAAAAACTAATTAGTCATGATTAGGCTGTATGAATAACTATAAATGTGTTTTTAGGAGTGGTATTTGAGCTTGCACACTTTCAGATTTTGTCTCCCTTTTTGGTATGGGGCTGTACTTTTCTTGTTTTTATCTGCCCTCTTTTCTTCTTCTATTGTTTTTGTATTTTTCATTTTTCTTTTTAAAAGCAGAGAAAACAAAAACTAACTAAGTGCTCACAGGCTGAGCTTTATGGACATTCCTACCTACCCTAATCTAACTTGGAATATTTACATGTTTAGCTGATGAACTCTCTTTTCTAGTACAACCAATCCAGTAAATGATTCCATGATTGGTCCTTTCTCATATCTTTGGGTAGGCTGGAAAATAGGGCCACTCCCATTCCCTTTGTTTCTTAGCAGCAGTGCTAAAAAATATTCTTGCTTCTGATAACACCTTGCTGCTAAAAAACTTTATCCCTTCTTCAAATATCTTCAAGAAATGAACATAGGGATCTTGAAATAAAGCCTAGTTATGGATATTTGTAAGATACGTTTCAACCAGGGTTACCTTTTCCTCCACTGGATCAAGATTAAGATTTTCTTGAGAAATAAAAACTTCCTCATCTTCGTTATCATCTGAACTAGAAGACTCATCATATATTGCAGTGCTGTCCTCTTGTAGTCCTGGTAAGCTCTGGTTCATTGGACTGTATTTTGTGAAGAGATCATCATATTCCTGAGCAGGGGTATCCTGTATTACCTCAACCCTTTTAGGAGGTTCCTTATATTCATCCTTCTCAAGAGATTCCTCTTTATTTTCAACCTCGTCATCACAACTGATATATTGCTGACTCCCAATTATGTGAAAGATATTTCTGATGGATTGGATTGGTTGATTGTTGCTTTCAAGCTGATAATAGTGAAATTCATGACACCAATCAATTTTTGGCTGCCCTGCATGATTAGTTCTTGCTTTAAGCTCATCATCATCATCAGACTGATCAAAAGTTGGCAAATCATCAGTATAAACCATCTCACCAATCAAACATATTGGGTTATCAGTTTGCTTTTCTTTTAGTTGCTCTACAAGTTTATTTTCTATTTCATGGCAATAGGGACTAGTAGGCAGATGAACAACAGTGTTTTGTTCCAATGAAGATTTGAGGGCTGACTGTCTATTCAATATTAGATCAATTTCTTCCTCTGTCAAGAGAGAAGGAATTTTATTTTTGCTTAGGACAGATGCACAGCAGTCCTCTTTTTCTTGAGTTGGTTGATTTTGAGGTTGGATGTCTTCTTGAGCCTCTCTTAGGGAATCTCTACTTGTGCTTGTAGGGAAACTCCGAGGAATTTCTTCTATTTCAAGTTTTGTGTCTCCTAGGAATGTTATTGTTTCCTCAAAGCCCTGATCACTTTTTGTATTTGCATTCTGGTTGTAAAGTTCTCTTAACAGCACAATACAAGATAAAGGTATGCAGTCAGGACTTTCTTGACAACATTCTTCATTTTTTTCTCTGTAATCTTGCTCATCATACATATTTTGGTTGTTGTTTATTTCTTGTAGGGGTTGAGTTTGTTTTTTATCAGGAGAAAACATGGGTTGCTCTGGATAATCAACATTTGTATCAGCCTCATGCCTTTCCATCTTCTTATCAAGTATGTACATAATTTTTCCAATCAGGTCCAATAATGTGTCTAGTTTATCTTCTCTATATATACTTTATTCCATGTTTGTTTGTTATAAAGAGGTCACCGTGTCTTTTCAACCAGTTCAGAGTCTTCTTCCAGTGGTGTCACTAGGTCTTTTGGGATTTTTGAGTCACCAAGTGGAAGATTTTGAGCTTTGTTGTCCACCATCAGCATGATTGGGATTGCTCAATGCATTCCCAGGAGAGTTTACAAGGACTAGTGAAGTAATAGGCCTACTGGAGGCCACTGGAGTCGCCAGGTGGAAAATTTTTAGCTTTTTGTGAAGGTAAAATTTTTTATGGTTCCACCACAATGTTTATTATGAAGCCAATCTGAAATATTTTTGGATTTTGTATATTTCTATGGTTATGAGAATTTCCTATGTATGATTTTAACACTTAGCTAAGGTGCTCAAACAAACAGAGTCTACTCTATGGCTCACTAACTAATTTTATTAGAGATTTGTAGGACTAAAGAGTTTATAATAGTTTGCTAGGCTATCATAAATTCAATAGGTCCCACCGTGATCGCCATTATGTTGGGGTATTGTGTTTTGATAGATTGGCTAACCAAAAGACAAGGCAACATCAGAACCAATATTTAGAGTTCCACGATCTAGTCCTCTTGTTCTCAGAGAGGGATTCTCAAATTATTTGTTTGCAAAGGTATATCTTGTTTGCTTTTAAGTATTGATTTTAGACTAGTTATTAAGTGCAGGTGTTTGTTTGGTTTGTTTGTTTGGTTGAATTGGCACAACAAAACATGAAAGGTCTAGGTAGTATAGACGGAAAGAAGAAGTATCAGATTCATTGGGCAATGGAGTCAAGAAGAGGTTTATGACAGACTCATCAATGGATATGGGATATCAAAGGGTAAATCTAACTTGGCCACAAGATCCTTTAGTTTTTGTGAATGAGATGGACATTAATGATTTTGAAAAGAGAAGTTTAATTCTCAACAAAGGGAACTTAAAAACATAAATTGAACAATAAAGAGGTATTTGATAGACAGGGCTAACCATGAATTCTACAAACCACACTTTAAGCAAATAATGACTTCAAGACAACTTTTAAAATGAAATCTAAGATTCAGGGAACACCCTATTTCCTCAAAGACTGTATTTCAAAGGAATTAGAAAACATGAAAGATTCACTGATAATTGCATTCATAGAAGAGGGAACACCTAACACATCTATGATCACAACTATAAAGACCTTTAAAACAATTGTTCAAGCAGGGACAAAGGGTATGATCGAAACGGACCTCCTTGGCCTAGCGTAAACAATGGTACTTCAAGGAGACTTCAAAAACCATTTTCAAGTGGCGACGGACAAGCGGGGAAAACCATAAATCATGTTGGAACCAACTATTTGAACTATTAGAGAAATAAACAAGCATGAGGACTAAAGAGAAAGATTAAAGACTCTAAAATACCTCGACAGAAACGGAAAAGAAAACCTTAAAAGCAGTGAAGGATAAACGGGTCTAAGGTGCTTCCGGGAGTCATTTCTTAGCCTAAACTTTTCATCCTCTTTTGTAGTAAGTATTTATGAAACATAATGAAAACAAGTTAGAATGCATCACCGATAAGCTTAGGGATCCAATGATAGAGCCTTCTCAAGAACAAGCATGTCAAAACATAATCCAGCTTCCAAGACTTCAATTTCTTCTTCAACTTCAACAGACTATATATTATTTCAGAGAGTTTCAATGTTACAACTAGTGACCAACCAACCAACAACTTCTCATCTTCTTCAGAAGTATTTATAGAAGAAATGAGGAGGTGGAAGAGTTCTAGGGTTGAGTATCATTAATTCTATACTAAATGCAACTCCTAGCTTTGAAAACCATGCAAGGCATAAGGTAGGAAAGCATTGAGTTACAACTCAGTCTTATTTACTTTGTTTCTGCTTTTTAGTCTTAGTGGGTAAAAAGATTGACTTTAAGGCACTTTCTTATCTTTACAATAACTTCACTGACAGTTTAAAATATGTTCTTTTGTTTGTAATAACTGTTACCTGTCTTTGGCCTTAATGTTTCTGACTGAGATTTGATCTGGGTATTCCTTTGAGGTAGAGAAGCTGCAGGTGGCAATTTTGGTAGTTGGGGATTCAATTAGCCCCTTAGATGTGGCATCCGAGGTTCTTCTGGATCTTTTTTCTTCATTCTGTGGATTAGGCCTTTGATATTCAATTTGTGCCTTGATCCTTTCAAGCTTTGATTAACATTTTTAAACCTTTGATTATGCTCTGATCTCATCTTGACATTGATATTCTTTTATTTAATTAACTCTGACTGTGTTTGTTGTTTGCAGGTGCGTAGAGGGTTTGTAGGAGAAATGGTTTTGAAAAGCTGACAATCATGACTTATCGACCTTCTTAGAACATGTAATTAGCACTTCAAAACCCTTTAATTTGTACCGAAGGCCATAAGGATCGTCATCCTTGGCCAATAACACTGTAATCATCTGCGGGAGGGTTTTATCTTGAACTTCATTAAACCTGCATAAAAACACACAAAGCTAATTGAAATCTCGCAGTATTGGTTTTACTACTTAGGAGGGTTTGTGGAAACGTTTCGGAGGGCGTGCGAATGGGAAAAATAATGTTTAGTTGAGCACGACGAGAGGCAAAATAGGATTCAAAATTTTGAATTTGGCGCAAGAATGAAGAAAGGCGGTTTCGAGAAAACCATCAGTGGTTTTCGCGCAACATTTGGGGGGGGGGGGGGGGGAGGGGGTATTAACTTTTGGAACGCGAGTCCATTCATCGCTCGACACGTGGAAAATGAAAACCGCTTTTATTGTGCGGAAGTAGTGCACTGCAGGGAGGGGCCAAAAATTACGCGATATTAATCGTTGGCCATCAGATCACAGGCTGCAGATCCGAAGGTGCGGATAGAATGCGATGGGGGGCAAGATGCAGGGCGGAGAATGGAGTGGGGTCTATGGTGACATATATTTTGTCGTGTTGTGGACGGGTTTATTGGTGGTATCAGGTTAAGTCCTAATCATTGGATCTTTCGAATGGACGGTCGAGATTTAAAGAGGAGACAGGAATATACGGAAGAAAGGAGGCCCGATGGCCATTGATCTATGTAGATCAACGGTCTAGATTTGCTTGGGACCATAATGTCGGGAAAACAAAAATAGAGGAAAGGTAAGGCTTTTTAGCACGGAGGCTTTATGCTTTGAGTACCCAATTGCGGGGCGAAGGACATATGAGAAAGAGGGCTGAAACATATAAGCTCTCGGGGGCTTAATGCCTTAGGAGTGCAAAAGAATGCTTTTAGGCCAAAATAAAGAGATTTTAAAGCCAAAATAGGGTTTCGATAGATGAGAGAAGGATTTTTAAACCAAATGAAAGGGAGATATAAGGTTTAAAAGAGGGTTTTGATGGTTTGGAGGTTAAATGAAGGAAAGAAGGCGAAATTTGTGAAGGAGATAAGGGGGAAAATGGATTTATTTTAAGAGTGAAATGGTGAAGTGAAAAAAGGAGAATGGAGGTTCATGAGCGGTTTTCTTTGGTAAACAGCAGGTACTTTAGGGCTAATAGTGAAATAGCAATGAAGATTAACTCAAAGGGTAATAATCATCATAAAACTTCAAAAGATGATAAGTTTTCAAAGGGAACTATCGCTTGAAGTTTTTAAAAGACAAGCTTAGCCACCATTGAGTATGACAGAATTTATAGGTGGCTAACACCTCCCAATCCTGGAAAGTTCCCTTCTGAGTTTCCCACCACCACGTAGGGATCGCATGCATAGCTAGGTTAAGTGCCCACATTCTTCGTTCCCTTGGGACTTCTGCTTCAAATGCTCTAAGAAAATCCATAATACTACCAGAATCATAAAAATAAGGTATCTCTCTTACCTCTAAGGAGATACATCGGAAGCTTTTTGTGATCTTAAGACATCGTAACGCAGATATGTCATGCAACCGATTCTGCTAATTTTCGATTTCTCCATCGGAGTCAGAGATACATTAATTGTATTTCTCCCAGTAGAGCACATCATCAGCCGTAGCTTTAATCCAATCCTCGTCCTGGGCAATCAATTTTTAGATATGATCGGCATCATCTTCTTCGTGCACCGGTTTTGTATACCACTCACCCTTTGCTGGGTATAGAGGGACTATTACTCGCGTGCCCTCATTATAAAAAATCAGTCTCCTTTTCTTCAAGTTGATAATGCCTCCCATGTCTATCATCCATTCCAGTCATAGGAGCGTAGGGTAAGGGTCTGCATCCTCTATAATTTGAATTACCTCAAAATCCACGTATACCTTAACCCTTGCAATTTCTACATGATCTTTGATAGCCTTCCTAACAGTATGATCTTCTGTTGGTTAGCCATGCAGATCTGTATAGTAGAATATTCCAGCTTGGGTTCTCCCATCCTTTGCCAAGTCTATTTGGGCAAGACATTCACATCAGATCCTAAATCCAGGATGACCTAATCCATTTCATAATTGCCAATCTGCGTAGTTAGCCGCATTTCCTGACCAGTGTGTTTCTTATGCCTATAAAGTTTGTGCACATCTTTAACTTCCGTTGGAAGTTCAAACTTTTCTGTGCAACTGTATATCAATTCTTGAAGGTTTTATACTGCCTTCTGGTTGCGTATCAAATTCATACATGCTTGTAGGAATGGCTTAACCTCTTCGCCTGCTTTTAGATTCGTTGGAGGCTTTGAGGGAGATGCCTCATCTTTGGTAAAGTCTTTTCTAGCATCTAGGAAGGCTTCTTTCTCCTTTTGTAGGTCCAATCTTTCCTTTTTTACAGTGGATTTTTTTATAAGAGTTTCAGCTGTATCTCTTTCCTTAGCTCCTCCAGTACCAATGCCACTGCGTGTAATTTCATTAATACTGGGTCCTTCATCTTGCATTTCTGCCTTAACCCTTTATACATTATGTGTTGGTATTTGTTTTCTTTCCTGCATCTTTGCTAGAAGTATAGGACAATCTTCGATCACATGATCCAACTGTCTACATTACTTATAATATTTTCATGTAGGGTTTGGATAGTCCCTTGCGAAGTGTCCTACCTCCCAACAATTATAGCAAATCAATTGCCCTCTTCCCCGACCTGGGCTTCTGCCTCTTCCCCCCTCGACCTCTGGCAGGGGAGCTTCCTCTTCCCGAGGGGGATAATGGTGATGAAGGGTCAGCCTGCACCATGTACAGGTTTCCTCTGTCTATCATTAAATCATATGTCCAGTATTTGTGTTCGTCATATCCCACAAATGAGCAGAATCTGCACCATTGTTGCTTCAATTCTGGGACATAGGCACTAAGTCGGGGGTAGTGGTTTGTATCATGTAGTTCAGCTACTTGGCATTCAACGCACCATAATGTGGGGGTTCTTGGTCCCATAGCCTCTTTAGGGCGCAATGTGTTGGTCCCCCAGCGTGCATGTAGCCTACCAAGTGAGGGCACTGATCCTTGGTGTGGCTTGACACCCTACATCCTATGCACCAAATGTCCAGGCTAACTTCTTTTCCTTGTGCCTTTTCACAAATTCTAGATTTTGAGGTGCATTGCTTCGAACTGGCGCTGGATCTACTGCACCCCAAACCGGGTATCGTCCCTTGGCACAGCTTCTAGCTTCATGGAAATTTCTAGGGATTTTTCTTGCATGTCAATTTTCTGTTGACCCATAGGCCCACGCATGTGTGGTAATAGCATAGAAATGAACCATTTCTTGTGTTTTCTATCCTCTTACTTAAATTCCCCATCCCTGATAACTGTCTTTAGCCACTGATCAACCTCCCATACAGACTTGGTGGGTCCCTATTTAAAATATTTCAAGTCAATCACCAATTGAGAGTAGGACTTAGGATTTTGAAATTATTGTTTTAAGGCATCCTTAATTTCTTGTATTGATGGATCTGCATGTTGGCCTACGTACCACATGAACCAATCCAAGGCCCTTCTTTCAAAGGCTAGGGATAGTTGCGCCCTTTTTACAGCATCGCTAGCAATATTCTACGTAGTCCATACTGATTCTGCTACAAACAAAAATCAGTTCATGTCCTCATCCCCCACACCCTTAAAAGTGGGTAGCTTCATGTGTGTGGCCATATCCTCTTCCAGTGGTGGCAGATGGCTAGGAGAGTTCTTTCCCTTAAGATGATTTGACGATGGTGTAACCGGGGGACTGGTTTCTGCGTGCGTAGGTGGCTCTATTAAGGGACTATAGACGAACCTATTCCCTTCTTGATTGACTCTGTAGTATTTACCACTTCGTGTCATACTCTCACCCTGATCGGAGGTCATTCGCTTGGTGTGGCTGCACATAATACCCTTTTCGCACAATAACATTTTAATCAGTAGCGAAAATGTTTGCAAGAACTTACCTTAGAATCCTTTAAACAAACTTCACTCAGCTTCAGAATAGGATACGAACTGATCGGCTGTGAATTTTGTTACAAATCCTCCTATCACACTATCCACCCAGTGATCTATAGTCCAAGTGATTCTATTCTCAGCCTTCTCCAATTGTTGAATTGATTCAGGAGTCCACTGCGTAACCTGATCATCTTTCCAACAAGTCTAGAATTCTACTAACCTTGCTAGCAACTCCTGTAGCTCGTGTGCAAAATTTACAAAGAAAATTTCATATACTTCTATAAAAATATACTTGTCTTTCCACCTTTCTACGGTTAGCTTTGTGCTGCGATTCTCTTTTATGGAAAATTCCTAAATCTTTTTTTCAAACCATTCTTCAAGCTTTGGTTTCTCAGGCCGCCAATGACCTCGTGGCATTACCTAATCTTTTCTCAAATTGCTCCTAGTCCCAGCAACAGAACCATTTTTTGGCTTGAAGGATCCTAACCCAGGTTCGGAGTTAAGGTTTTCCAACAAACCCCTATACTACTGGCCCTTTCGGCAATGACCTACTTGCGCAGGCCAAGGTCTCACCCGAAGTAGTATGGGAGGGTGTTGGAACCAAGTTTCCACACCCTGGGAGAAATAGTGTTTGTTGAAGAAGCCCTGTTGAGATCTATCAGGTTCACACAGAAGTAATCTTATTGCAGAGCCTTTAACAATATAGAAAAGGAAGCTTATAAACCCATAGACAACAGGTAGATATAAAGAAAGAAACTACTATTAAGCAGATCTTAACAACACCTTCGCATCCACATGCACACCCATAATTATCACAAAATAATTACCATAATGACACAAATGTAGCTAGATCAGATAACACAGTGATACTTCAACAGATTCCACATTCATTAACAATCAAAAACCCAATTACAAACCCAAGTCACAACCCACACACATAGCTAGCAAGGTCCGCACACAACAGGACTGAGGATCTCCATGCACACAGCCAACATGAGTCCTTTACCCAATACCAACCAAAACATATCTAACAGTTCACACTTAGTGTCAATTGTACTTAGTCTAGACTCAAACTATCCATCTATTTATATCATCATAGCCTACGTTATCATGTGGTCCACAAACTGTGGTTTGCGGACTCTTGGTCTACCCTTTGACCCGTTACAATACATTGGGGGCTTTGCCCCACCCCAAAGCCCCTGTGCTAGACTAATTACTACAAAATTTATATAAAAAATGCAGCTAGGGGATCCCGTTCCAACAACAAGTATACAATTTTATTGCACATTGTCATCAAGCATTGCCATTGCTCTCACACGAGATCACATCTTCTCCCCTCTGTCATATAATTCCCTCATTATTTTTCATTTTCTGTCAGCATGGCTCCCAAAGGAAAAGATAAGAAACCATATTCAAAGGAGAAACCTTATATTGCCACCTCGGTCGACCTCGACCATATACCTCTTGCAGAATCCTAAAATATTGCTGACACAGAGTGCGAGTTTGATTTTCATGAACTTCAATAGTGGTTGAAGCAAAAGTACCTTGACATCCAAGATCCAATTAGATTATGGGAATCCCTTCTGCCCTTCTTCAATTTTCTCAAAGCCCGTGATTTTCAAGACCTGATTATATGGTGCCAAACCAAATATGATCCCGTTAAAAGACAAGTAGTGGCTCATAATGGAGACATCATGATTACCATTACTGTTGAAACCATCAATAACATGCTATTAATTCCCCAATCAGACTCCATGAACCTATTTTCACAAGAATCCCTTATGGAACTGTACCATAAGTTGGTCTTTCCCCAAAGATCCCATATTTTTGATACTTTTCTACCAGAAGATACTTAATTTCCCAAGATAAATCCACCATATCCATATTTGATCTTCCCTGAAGCCTTTAGACACATTATTTCCTTGTTGTCCTATCTGTTAGGTTATCAAGATGATAAAACAATTAATGAATCCATTCTTTGATTCTTTTCTATATTTAATAAAGATCAGTAACCTGCCTACATGTATAATTATAGTCAAATTTTGGCTGATAATATACATGAACAGTTTATGAATTTAACTACACAGGGAATGTTCAAGTACAGTTATGTACTTTTTAACATGTTTCTTTTTCAGCGAGGAGAATAACTGCCAATCACACTCAAAAAAAAAGATGAATAGGGAATCAATCAGTTAGTCATTCATTGGACTGAAATGGTTAGAGCTGTTTCAAACAAATTTACTTTCTCAAACTTCATCGACACATTCATACGTCTAGTGGCACACCTCCGCAGTAGCTAGATAGAGCCTAGAATTGGTGAATAAATAAAAATGATTATACATTTAAGTGATCAAGTTAAGACTAGTGACTAGTATTTATACCATAATTACACAGAAATAAGGATATATGGTTGTGAACTTGCACCGTATAAGATGCCAAAGTATGTTCCAACGAGAATTTTCTCTTTGGAATAGATTATGAACATGATCAAAATGGATGACCTTCATTTTCTATCAGGGAAGAGAAAGTCACAATTTAAAATCAAATCCAAGATTGGCTTATTTATCTGCAACACCAGATCAGCTGCTATTTTGGCAGATACACTATTAAAGAAAATTAATTTTCAGCTCAGATTTACCTACTCTTATGACCCTTTTGGTATCATTTCAAGTTTAAGGATTGAATTGAAAATTATCCTTACAATCACACTCCAAGACCATAAAAAAATAAGTTTATGAATCAGGAGAAGTGGGCAAAAAATACACTTCAAGAGGCAGAAGAACAAATTTTGTCTACCTCTACTGTCTAGACTCTAGCTGCTCAGACTAAACAAAAGAAAAGGGTAAGAGAAGAAACTCCATCTGCTATGGAGATTATTAAAGAATTCATAATTCAAGAGAAGAAACCAAAGACTATCTTTACAGTCTCTACAAAAGAAAAACAACCAGAAATTATTGATCTTGGAGATGTAGAGGTTTCCACATCTGCAGGAACAAGTGTTCCTAATACTCCTCCTACATCTTCACCTTCTCAAGGACCTCTGGAGTTCATTCAGAATACTAGAACCAACTTACCTGATGATCAAAATATCTTTTCAAAATTCTTGGAGATTAAGGAGAAGAATGAGACACTGAAGTCAAATGTCTATAGCCAATTTTGGAAGCATACCTCCACTTCTCAACACAGACTTCTCTCTAATTTTGACAGTGAAAAATTCGGGATACAAATAGCCTTCTTAAAAGCCCAAGTTCCATTTCCAAAATCTCCATCAGACTACAAAAATACCATATTCTCATTTGATACCAATCAAATTCATCTAATAGATCAAATGGATATGCACAGAAAATCTGGTGAGATGTTTTTTTCCACCATGACCACTACATCCATGTCTTTGTCTAAGCTTAGGACTGTTGTATCTAATGCTAAATCTCAGCTTAAGATTGAAAAATTGTCTTCTTTAGCTAAGGAAAAAAAAAAAAAAATCTCTAGAAGACCTTGTAATTAAAATTGGATATGATACAAAGTATTGTAAGGCAGTAGAAAAAATCCTTAAATAGAAAAATGCAGATATTGCAGCTCTGTGAAAATGGTTAAAGTTTCTTTCTACAAAGGATCCATGGAACAAAGAGATTGAAGAAAGTGAGCATAACAGAGAATAACTTATCAAGCTAATTATTGAGAAAAATATCCAGATTAAGAAAATGGAGGAGCAAATTGAAGGACTACTTAAAGAGAAAGAATTAGCTCAGCATGCCATGATTCTAGTCACAACAATCCCTATAGCAGTTGCAGGTATAGAACCTACTTTATCATCAAAAGTCATTGAGTCTACATCAACAACAGGTGATCCAACAAGGATAGCACAGGAAGTGGCCACACAAAAGCAGGAAAATGAGAAACTTCTAGAAAAGTTTAAGAATTTAGTAACACAGAAGATTAAGAATGACACTTTGTATATGGAGGAAATGCAGAAGTCCCACAGATTGGGACCCAAGATTATGAAGTTAGAAAGTGAGTTGTTAATGGTAGATACCTTGGCCCAAGCCAAGGAAAGTATCTAGATAGAGATCATCCAATCAATGACAGATATATGTCCATCTATACAAATAATTTTTGAACAGCAAGAATTGATTACCAGATGTAGAGTAGTCATAGAAAAAGAGAAATCGACACTTAAGACTAAACCAGCAGAGGCCTCAGATATTATAAAGGTGCTCAATTCAAAGAGCAGAGAAGAGTTAGAGCATATAAATATTGCTGACATAACAACCACCATTTTGGAAATCAAAAGGGTTTTACAGAAGAAGAATTCTCTTAATCAGTTGGAGACAAAATGTTGGGTTTTGGAAACTGTTGTACAAAGGTTTCATTCCAAATTCAATGTGTTGATCTAGAAAGGACTTCCTGGATTGGTAGCTCCAAGTGATAAACATGTTAATATGGAGGACTACTGAAAAAAGTTGTATACCATTACAATAGACAAAGCCAAATTTGTAGGAATTAAAAAACACATAACAGAGAAGGACTTTCTTGAAGCCTTGGAGTTTTATTTAATCATAAACATGAAATCAAACATATATTTATCAGCAAGCCAACTTTCTAAACATATACTAAGGTGGATGAAGTATTCAGAAGAGTTGTAAATCTGGAGATTCCAAATCAAGAAAGATGGGATAAACTATGTGAAACAATCGAGTAATTTCTAATCCCAACAACATTTTGGGGGCCAAATCATTAACTGCTTCCTTTAAAAAAGTGACAGATCATTCAGCATTTTCCTTTTCCTATTATTTTATATTATTACTGTACATCAGTTTTGGATATTTTCTTAGTCATAGAAACTAGTATAAATAACTCTCCATATGAGTTATTAAGGGTTGTACCCTTGGATGAGCATTTTGTACGTAGAACTGTGCAAAATTTGATCATTGATGATAATAAAATGATTCTGTATTTGTTTCATTAAGTTTGTTCTCTTGTAATTTTTCCATTTTTCATTACATCTTGTTTTCTGCATATGCTTAATGTTTATGAAGATAATTAGGTAAGAAAAAGTTTTATTTCAGTTTATCTTAAATCCCTTGAGGTTATTATCTATATTAGAGAATGGATTATTGAAATGTCTGTTTAATTAAGTCCCTCTACATCAATTAATTACTAGCATATTAATAATATTAAGTATGTTTTGTTAAGATGTCAAACATCGTTTGAAAATCTTTCACACTTATGATTTTTAAAACATTCAGTTTGAATATTTAATTAATCATTTATTCTTACATTTTTTTCTTTAACACCTGCAATCTCAAATCATTGTTTGAAGTAATGCAACATCCCTTTTCCTTATTGATTAATATTATCTAAAGTTTAATCACAACTGTATGCAAATTGTTTTATACATTGGTCATCCAAAAAATTCTAAACTTAAAACAAACAAAATAATATAGATGCTCTCACATAATTAATTTACCCCAATTACCTCAAAGGACAACACCTACTCAATACTCCCACTGCATGTGAAATGTCCAATTTGGTATATACCATTGCATATATCAAACTACCAATTTCATTTGCATATGGAACATGAGACATGACCTCTTCCTCTTCTTCTACCTTGGGACATTTTTTTGTAGATAAATTTACATCTACAATAATAAGAACCTTCACCGATTTACTATCTTGCATATTAAACCTCTGCATTATTATATCGACATACTTCCTATGGTTTAACCATAGATTCTTATTTCCCAAATCTCATTTAATTTCCATGCCTAGAATAAATTTTGATGCACCATTATCCTTCATTTCTAATTTTGAGGGCAATTAGGTCTCCACATATTGGATAATTTCTTTGTCATTTCTTATGTGGAATCTAAATTTTATTCCTTTAGCTCAAACTCTATCCTCTTTGGTTCCCTTTCCCTTAGTAGGACTTATTTTTTCATGAGAACCTTCACTTCTCTAAATACCACATCTCAACTTTACACTTCCTTCTTTACTTCAAGGTTCTAAAGCTTGTTACCTTTTAAACAATCATTATACGTAATAAAGATGCGACTTTCATATTTACTATCCAACTTGGTTGTTTTCTCCTTTAGAACATGTACATATGCATTGCAGCTAAATACCCTAATATGTGAGAGATAGGGTTTCTTACCAGTCTATACCTCATTTGGATTATTTTCCGCCAACGTCGATGAAGGTAATCTATTAAACAAGTAACATGAAGTATCTACTTCCTTTGCCCATAATTCTTGTCCTAACCCGGCACCATTGTCCATGCTCCTTTCCTTTTCCATAAGAATCCTATTCATCCTTTGTGTAAGTTCATTTTTTTGGGGTGTGTATGGAGTATTATTATTTCATGCTATGCCACACTTCTTATAGAACTCTTCCAAATCCTTTATGTATAACTCTCTACCATTATCTGTCCTCAACACCTTAATCTTCTTCTCTGTTTGATTTCCACTAGACTTAAGTTATTTAAACCTATCAAATAATTCATATCTCTTCCTGAAAAAATATATCTATGCATTCCTAGAGAAGTCATCTATAAACTATATAGTACAAAAATTTACTTAGTGATGGAACTAGCATGGGTCCAAACTCATCATTGTGAAAAAGCTTTAATATTCCTTCTACCCTCTTAGCACCAGAGGTAAAAATCACCTGATTTTGCTTCCCATATACACAATTCTCATAGAAATCAAAAGCCAAAGAGAAATTATACATATACTCTATCATACCATTACCATGTAAAATTGGAAGGCCCTTCTCTCCAAAGCGTCCTAGACTTTGAGGCCACGACATAGTCTTTCCTCTAGAGACCACAACATAGTATTTTCTCCATAGACTACAAGATTTTTTGCTCCACTTTTAGGAACCACATGATTTTTGCACCAATAAATAATATTATTTCTAAATATCTTGTATCTAGTTCTGATCCAAACTCCCCTCATTAATATTAGTGCTTCTCGAACCATATTTTAAGTATATTTCTCAAACATTGATTTTACACCTATAATGATCCATATTTATATAGAAATTAGACTTCTAACCAATATTGGAAGGTGAGAAACACCATAAAGTGTTCTAATCCTTTCTTCTATCAACTTTAGCTTGAATTTACCTTGTCTTATGATTCTAGCCTTCCTATCATCACCTAGGAATACATCAACACCATAACATTTCCCATACTCGTATAACCACTCCCTAGGTGGATTCATGTGAAAGGATGCACCTGAGTCAATCAACCATGCCTCATGATCTACATTCTTACTTGAAGAAGCCGAGTACACATCCACACCTTCATCAGAGGTTTTTTCACCTCTACAAAAGTAGCATCATCATATCCCTTTCCTTTCTTAGGATTTTTAGATCTACAATATTTCCTATACTTCCCTTATTTTTCACATTAAAAACATACATTTACAAATTTTCCTATATATTTAGATCTCCCTCTAAATTTAGATCACCCACTTGAGGAATTATTCCTATTTCTACTCTGAGAGAATCCTCTTACAATTAAGGAATCCCTATTTTGGCTCTCCATATATTTCTGTGTCATATCCTCTAATAAGAAGGATGGGACTATTTAATCAAAATTTAAGGTATTCTTATTATTGTCTACAGAAATAACTAGACTATCCCATGACTTTGTTAGATAACACAACATACTGATACACTTATATTTGCTTGAAATTTTAACATCAATAGATAACAATTAAATTACCATAGTGTTGAAGGCATTCAGATGCTCTATAACCAAGTATTCATCCTTTATCCTTAGGTTATATAGCTTTTTATATAGGAATAGTTTGTTCACTAGGGAATTATATTGATATAAAGCCCCTAACTTGACCCACAAAGCCTTTGTTGCAACTTCCCCTGACACATTTAATGATATTGAATCTAAGAGACACAATCACATTGTGCTCTTTTCTTTTGATACAACTTTGTCCAATATTCTATTGACATTCCTATTAGTGTCATAATCCGATATATTGTAATTCATTGATGTTTATCTACCAAAAAATCCTCCATCTTGAGCTTCCATAGCCCAAAATTTTTTTGATTGAATTTTTCTATCTCTACCATTCCACTATTCGTCATCTCCTTTCACCACAATAATTTATCTCGTAGATCCCCCATACAAGGTCAACCACAAGCCTGAGTAAAACATCTCATTTGTAAAGGAATCCCCTTGAATCCAAATCTACTTTAATATAAAGTGAAGGTTTTAACCCTTTATGGATAATAAATGCAAATGAATTCTTAAAAAATAGAAAACATAAAATGGTAAGAAACAAAAAAATATACACAAATATTTTCTCTTGGAACCCAAAACTAGGAATACCATATTTATTTTCATTATATTCCTTTCAATATTACAACACATTATATCCATGTTGAAGCATTCATAAACCACCCAATATATTAACCCTATATTAGAACATAATTTTAGTTCCCTTGACTAGATCTACAAAATACCACAAGAAAACCATCATGCATAAAACCATCCACAAAACCATGTGTGGGTCCACCCAACCACAAGTAGGTCTACCTAAAATGAAATTTCAAGGCATTTCTCTGAACTGCGTGCAAGGGGAATACCGCCACCCTACAAAACCCTCAACAAGGGGGGCTTCCACACCCACTACACCCAATGAAACGTAACAATGTACAAGGCTATTCGCATAGAGAATATAATACATACCCAACAATTTTTGATGCTACATGCTTCTACATTGTTGGTGGGTATTTATATAAAGATGTGTTTGGTGCAGAGGAGGTCAGTTGATCATCCATTATTATCATGATACTTACACACTTGAACGCTAATGAAAATCATTAGTTTACATTTGATTTACCATGTATATATCTTAGTGTATAATCCTCCATTGGTTAGGCAGCTAGAGGTATTTTTGTTGATGGGAAGACATTCTTCCCATTTTGATAAGATCTCTTTGCTTTATGTTTTTATAGGTGTTATGCCACTAGATAAATAGTACCTTTCTTCCCTCCTAGGCCTTTGATAGTTTCATGTATGCAAATTTGGAGGAACTTCTTTCCTAATAGGGGCTAGGTATAGTGGTCATGTATGTCATTGGTATAAAGAATTGTGATTTTTTTCTTCAAATGACAATCATGACCTCTACCTTGTCTATACCTATATGAAAGGTTTTATTGGATAGGATGTAACAAATGTATTATTACTATAAATGAGCTACCATATGACTGAAGGGTGAATGCATGAATATGGGTTACACTTTTGGGCCAAAGTGGCGATCGCATTTCAAAATCTTCCTCTTTTATCGAATTGAAGCCCTCAAATTCATATAAGCATTGTGAATTTTGATTCGGAGTAAAAAGTTAATATGTGGAGAATTATGTTTTTTTCGTCGTAATATTTTTTACAAAAAATTTATTGTCTTATAATCTCTCAATTTTCCATTAAATGCAATACTTGCCCTTGAAAATTTTGGCACATCTCAAGAGCTATGTGTGTGTTCACGTAGCATAACTTAGTATAAAATGTGTAATTTTTAAAAATTACACATTTTATACTAAGTTATGCTATGAGCATGATCTACATGGAGAGAACTCAGTTTTTCATATTAAAAAATTATTTCTTTATGTAAAATTATATTTTTTGATATTTTTCGAAGTTGGAAAAATAATATTTTAGTTTATTTTTGTAGACATGTGCTTAACATAAGATTTATTTGCACTCTTTAAATAAATCCAAAAACCAAGAGTACCCTTTTGAAGAGGACTCGAAAACAAAGATATTTGCATTTTTTGAACTTTTTTCATTTTTTATATTTTATGTTATTGATTTTATATTCAGCCCTTTTGAAACTGTCCAAAAATGTTTCAAGCATTATATTTAAAAGAAAATAGATGAAAAATCTCATATGAATTATAAAATCTCGAAATGATATACCAATGGATAGAGGATTCCTTCATGGATCTAGAAATATCAACTCCGCCACATAAGGACAATTTTTTCCTAAAGTTTGTTAGGGTACAAAATGGTGTTGCATAGAAATTTACAGAAGGGGAGCTAAAACTCCATTTTTTAGGTCCTCATTAGCTCGATCAAGCACTTAAAAAGCTCGATCGAGTGCTTAAGTTAAATTTTTAAATAGCTCAGTTGATAGTTTAACAAACCCTTTATCGAGCTCTTGACATGGTTAAAATAGGGCTCGATCAAGCCCTTTAAACCATAAAATCCTTGTTGTGTTTTGGGTGAGAACTTTTAAAAAATAGCTCGATCAAGCATATGGATCGATCAAGCTCCTATGTAACTGTGGGTTATGTAGGAGATCGATCAAGAATTTATTTTGAAACACTCAAACAAATCGATCGACCACTAAAATATAGATCAATCAAGTTGCTTTTCTCTACCTCCCAACTCATGCACTTGCCAAAAAGTGTAACCCAACTCCATGCATCTCCTTGAAGTAATATTATTTTTATGTTTTGATAAATATGGTTTTATATTTTTTCCTCTTATTTAATGCAAATTTAATGCATTATGGAATTTTATTATTTTCTATTTTTCTATATATATCAACACAAATGTTGGGGAAAAGCCTCCTTAACAAGCTGAAGATACAAATGAGGTAGAATAGTAGCCTCCATTACTTATACCCAGAATACCACATAAGCTGGACCATAGAGTCCAATCTAAAATGGAGGATTGCATATTCAATATGATTTCTAGATAGGTAGTAGAACTCATACCCATTTGACATATCTTACAAAAGTTATAGTTTTTTGACATATGGGAATTCATTGCTCATGACATGATTTCATTGCTGTGTCATGTTGTTGGATTCCTCGATCTCATCTAGTTTTTGAGGCATGGTGATCATTCATATTCATTTGGATCATCCTTTAATGATGATGCTCCTCATAATATACCTCCTAATTCTCCACCACATGGTACTACACTAGATCGACCTATTGTATTAAAACCCCTGTTTTAATAAGATAAAATAAAACATATTGAAACCTGAAAAAAACAAAAAAAAATGCTCCTTAGAGATTTGGCGAATTTCGGGTGTCTTATATTTCTTTCGCCAAACTCCTTGTTTCGTTTTGCCGAACTATTTTTGTTGTTTTGTTCATTTTAGAAAATTATTTTTTCGTGCTAAACCGTGGTCTTTTGCTGACATATGTGCATCTCGGGTAATTATTTTATAAGTTTAGATGTGGTCTATAGATAACAAACTGATGTTAGCTTGTTAGTTGGCAGGTTTCTGTCACTAAGAACACAACATGAGGTTTGCGGCGAAACACAGCAAAGGGTCGAGTCGCACATAGGTCAGAGCCGCAAGTGGTGGTTCTGACCATAGCATAACGAGTGCGCACATTTTCAGGCACAGGTGAGACGATAGCAGCTCGTGGCAGATCAAGTAAAATCCACAAGCACAAACACGCCAACGTTTAAACCACAGGGTGCCTCCGCAGGTTTACTGTGACGTAGGCATGCTGATCCAAATCAACAACCCACAATCACTTTGGGGGAATTGTGTTGATGAAGCCGCGAGACCTAAGGGTTCTCCTGTAGCGACGTAGGAAATCATAAGCAGGACCCCACCTGCACACGTAGTGGTGACCTTGGCCCCATTAGTGGGACCCCACCATCATGTACGCCTTTCCCTCTCATCCGCACACATCTCATCTTTGCCTCCACAATGCATCCGAAGACCTGAATTCCATTTCGCACCCCGTAGCCTTTGAACTTTAAATATGGGGTGAGGGTGTGAAATAAGTGGTTTCCATTATCACTCAACCCCCCATGTGTCTCCTTTTCTTCATATCGCATCCTCTGCCCTGATACCGCTTACCGCTTATGAACCATGCGAAAACCGGTCACCATTTCACATGCAGTTACTGCCACCTCACCATGATTGCAAAATCCCTTCACGATCGTCTGCCACTCCTCAATGTTATTTGAAAATCCCAAGACTTTTCCCCAGTGGCGAAGTGTGCAACTTCTATTACTGTTTTGATTATGATGTTTTACGGGTGAAAGCTCATTTTTCACCGAATTATGTTGCTACTTTCCTGTTTATGAGTGATTTCTAAATGCACGCTCCATTAGTCAGTTAGGGTATTATTTGTTTTCGCATGTGTGAATCAATCATGAGAGTCTGGTCCGATCATAAAAACCCTAACATGAACTATGAGGGGGGGGGAATCACTTGAAAGAAAGAGAGTGAGTGATGCATGTAAGCTTGGGGAACAAAATTTTTGGACCTTGATGTATGAAAGCTTGGGGAATGAACTTATTTAGACCCTGAAATCATAATAGGATGATCGTCTCTTCACTGTGAATTTAACAAGTGTATGAATGGCTTGATAGTTTATGACTTTTCATTGATCATACATTGTTGCGTTAATACGGGTGTATTGTTTCCATGCTCTTAGTTCTCTTACTTCTATTTGCATCCTAGACTGTAAACCAGTGTTTCTGCAGATCCATTCTATAAATATGCATTTATTGCTTTAAACTAAGGTAAATCTGTGCAATTAGAACTATGTATGAAAGCATCTTTTACTATTGTTGATATGCGCTACAATTAACAAGAAAATTTTTCAGCTTAATTAGTGGTGTCTGTATCACATCATGTTGAACATAAATGTAGTTTGTTTTCTCTCTGGCTCAGTATCAAGACACTCCTTTATAAGGATAGGTAGGATGTTGGCTAGTTTAGCTAGTTTCGATCTTTGCTGCACATAGATCTAAAAAGTAAAAAAAAAAAAAATAGTTTTGATCCAACACCATACAAGTCCTCTTTAAGGAGAGGCATCACCTTAATAGCAACAGAGCTATAATTCCATCGAGATTATCTATTCCAAATAGCATAGACGCTAATTTGGAACCTCTATTAGGCTTTTCTCTCCTTTTTTACTGCAACAATTTTCGCTCGGTCAACAAAAATGGCGCTAGAAGGAGGGCTAGCCTAAGCCAATTTATCACTGAGATATTCATGACTAAAACTAACCCACAGCAACCTAACATACCCTCAATAGTTTGGTAACCAGTTTTCAGTAAATCTCAAAACCTTATACTCCATTTCGCCGAACTGCTCTTCGCGGAAATAATTGACTCTGCATGAGAGATTCTGACACAGAAGTTTCCTCGCATCTGGAAGATAGAGAAGAGAACACTTTCGCAGTCCCAATCCCTGAAGTTGATATTTTTAGGCGACTCACCCGCAATTACGCTCGCTAGGTTGGTTTATTATCTACCTCCCCATTACTACCTAGGAGAAGGGTACGAACTTTACCTGTCACTAAATTAGGAAATAAGCTCACAGTTCAAAATTTCGAAGACCTAATTGACCTAGCCCTACACTAGATACCAGGATCAGTATCCCACATCACCCCATCTCACCCTAACTCTGTGAGAAGGGAATATGCTCAAGACCTATAGAGTTTTCAGCCTTAGTCACCCCACCCATCCGAAGACGGTTCGAATTCCGAACATTCTGAAACAGACTCCTCAGAAGAAGGTGATATGGAAGGACTAAATAACGACTTCAATGAAGATGATAATGTCAACATTGACATACCTTGGCTTCTTAGGAATGCAGTTGCAGTTCCTGGGAGGCAGAATCAGCTCCCTAATCACCCTAAGAAACTACTTCCCAAATTTAACCCAGATTCTAAGGAACCCGCAGAAGACCACATCCAAAAATTCATGCTAGGAAACCAATTAATGAATGTCCACACTGAAGATGTGGTGTGTCATATCTTCCCTTATACCTTTTAAGGAAGGGCCTTGACTTGGTATTTTTCTCTCCCACATGGATCAATAACAAGCTGGAATGAATTTCAGGCAACATTCCTTGGAAAGTTTGGAGAAGATAAAACACCTTCAGTCTTATTCTTAGAGCTATCAAGGATGAGGATGGACACTAAATAAAAGTTCAAAGGCTTCAACCAAATATTCCTCTGACTCAGAAACAATATCCCTCAAGACTCCAGGCCCACTGAAGGAGTTGTGATATAATTCTACACTTTAGCCTTACCCCAAACCATGGCCATGTTTGTTAAAAAAAAGGAAAAGAACACCTTACAGGAAAAATTCACTGAAGCAATTCAAGTAGAAAAAGACATGGCCAGCTTGAAGGTAAACCTAGGATAGCAGGGGATAGAAAAAGGAAGTAGTAGCAAAAATCCTCAAATTTTTCGACAGAAAAAAGGGATTTTGATGTTTTTGATGTAGAAGGTTGTTGTAAATACTAAGAGGGGGGGAGGGGGGGTGAATCAGTATTCCTTTCAATTATAGCATTAGTTAATCTTCAATTATTATCAGTGTTTGTACAATGATAGTAGAAAACAAGAGGAACACAAATGCACACAGTTTTTAAGGTGGAAAACCCACTCCGGGACAAAAACCACCAAATGCTTTTCTAATAATTCTTTAATATTCAACTCCAATTGAAAATAAAGCTCCAACTTCCTAGAATCTAGAAAAGAATTCTTCTCCAGCTCCCACTGGATGGATGCACCAATGCCCAAGATTCTTTAGTAGTCAAATGAACGGATGCCCCAACACCCAATGAGCTACAACTCACCCTAGCACCACCCTACCACCCTATAGAAGAATTAAAAAAGAATGGACTCCTGTACCAGGGAAAATGTTCCACTTTACAATGATATAGAATGATGTAGAAGAAGAAGATATAATAGACCATAACCCCAACTTTGACACAACCACCTAATGATGATCCTAGATCTCCCAACACTGCCTCTTCAACCCTTGGCAGATGGATATTAGTACAATTTGTACAATAATGTATTTACAATGACTAAGTACAATGATACCTTTACAATGATTGTATGCAGTGCTTCCCACTTGAAGACTTCATATGATGAACTTCTTGCTGCTGTTATGCACCTTGGTTGCTACTCTTTTCATGCTACCCTCTGTTGCACCTTGCTTTGCTTTTCTGCTGTAGCAATTCTGGTCCTTTGCAATCCTTGACAACACATGATCTAGCTTTTTCTTGCCTTCTAGGAACTCGATATTTAATCTAGTGTATCTCTGTTATTTCAAATCCTCAATATCCGATTTTTGGTCCTGTAGTATTCCTCTGAGTTTTTTTTCCAATGCCACAGGTCTGACCCAATTTGGATTCTTCAAGAGAGAGTTATACCTAATTTCGCACAATGCCCTAATTATGGACTGTTTCAGCAGAGCGCAATTGTACGGCGTGCCACGGGTCATTGTTTCTTCATTTGGCTCTAAAATTGATAGAGAAAAAACTACAAACTGTGCAAAATCTTCCACTTTTTATGGAATTCCAATCCGATACTCAGAGAGAGAGTTATGACGATTTTACCACGGTCACTTATTTGAGATGAATTTCAGGAGCTTGCAAACACCCTGACTTCCATAGATCATATCTCCAAAAATGTTCCGCACCTTGATCTTAAAGTTTTACTACTGCTTCCTCCAGATTTTGGCTTCGTCTCATAAAAATTTCAGTTTCTGAACCTTCGTAGAAAAAAAGTTAGAGCGAAAATGCCACAATAACCTGTTTCAGATGGCCGAATCCCTTGCCTAAGGAGGAAATGAGGATCACAATTTATATAAATGCTTAAGTTGAGAGGGGCTTCAACAAGTGAACGTGAGAGGGATTTTAGGAGCTTAAAAAAATATTAATTATGACTTTTCAATGACCCATGCCCCAACCCCATGGGGGTTTAGCCCACTAACTGGGGGTACAAACTTCAAACATGAATATCTCTCAAACCGTGAAGAATTACATGGCATGCCATATATCAACGGAAACATCTCAACAAGTAGACACCATCAAAAGAATTATTGACCCAAAATATATTAATTTGGTAGGTAAAAATTCCCATGCAATATTGGGTTAGCCCCTGGTGCTGCTTGGGTTGACATCAATGACAACCACTGATCAACAATCTCCCCCTTTGGCATTGATGGCAACACAAGTACTCCCCCTGCGATCATGACACCTCTTCCTATAACATTCTCTCCCCCTTTGACATCAATGGAAAAGGGTAAATCCCCCTGAAACACAACCATCCTGCGGACCTATACACACTTCCACTCCCCCTGACATACAACCGTCTTGTAGACCTGTAATATAATAAGAACTTGGGAGAATCCAAAGCTTTTGACGAAGATATTCCAATGCTGGTGAATATTTAATATGTGATTCTTTTGGTGCTGCTTGGTATCTTGCTACTTGTCCAACTGCTTTCATAACATCTGGTTGGGAGGCTGTTACATATAGAAGACTACTAATCATAGATCTGTACAACCTTTGATCCACATCCTTAGATGAGTCGTCTATGCTCAATTTGCAACCTGTTACCATTGGAGTAAGGATGGGTTTACAATATTCTATTTTAAATTTCCTAAGCATTTCCTTGATGTACTTAGCTTGACATATAAATATTCCTTTCTCTTGCTGAGATATTTGAAGCCCTAAGAAGTATGTCAGCTCACCAAGTAAAGACATCTCGAAATCACTTTGCACCTTTGTAGCAAAATTCTTACTTTGTCGATCATCATTGCTACCAATTATTGTATCATCCTCTTTAGCTATTAGACATGCTTTAGTTGCTTCATCCAGAACATATATGTCGTTTGGAGCTCAACTTGTTGTAGCCACAATTTCACCATACATGCCTTTCCTGATTTCACATTTCGTGGAGTTGAATAGTATTGTGTGTCCTTGATCACACATTTGTCCAACAATGAGCAGATTATGATTCATGTTTTCAACCAATAGAACATTCTTGGCTAGAACATCTTTTCTTCCGAGAGTGACAGTACCTGATCCTATAACATTTTAAGATCCATCATTTCCAAAGGACATTGTTCCATCCTTCTTCTCTTTTAGAGATACAAATTTATTTCTATCTCTAGTCATATGCGTTGAGCAACCGCTATCAACATACCACACATCTTTGTTCTTTTGAGCCTTGAGAGCGAGAGCACAATTATCATTCTTCTTCTTCTTCCATGTTCGTTCATTTTGTGGCTTCGAAGATTCTTCTGGAGGATTTTCAAGTCTGCAGTCTTTGGCTATGTGTCCAAAGTTTTGACATTTGTAACATTCAATATTATTTCTTAAATGTTCAAATCTATTTATGTTTCACTGAGCCCTGGGAGGTTCATATTTGACAGATCTCCTGGAATTGTATTCTTCCTAGGGTACGTGCGACATTCTACAGCTTTATGATCAAATTTTCCACATGAATAACAGTAGCCATAAAAAATATGTTGGTACCTGGAAGGAAATTTTCGTCGAGGAATTAAGGCTATTCTTGCGAATCTTGTCCAATGAAGTCTACATGCATGTCAGATATCATAGGTTCATTTTATTTTGTTGTAGAAGGTCCCACTTCTTCTTCTTTGTAACCGATGCCAGTTTTTTCGTTGTAAGATCGTTGATTGTTGATCAGTTCTTCCAATGCCCTTGAGTTGTTGGCATAGTTTTGGATAGTTTTTCCTTTCTTCACTTCCTCATGCAGCGAGACTACTTCGGCTTCTAATTCTTCCCTTTCTTGGTTGCTTTCTTCCAACTTATTTTGAAGTGACTCTTCAATGCATTTGTGTTCTTCAAATTCAATTTTGAGACCTTGAACTTGTTCTTCAAGAGTTTTGGAATGGATCATCTCCGCCTTGAGATCTTTTATAAGCTGGATTGCTTCCTCATAAAATTCGTCTATGGTCCATCCTTCTTCTTCGTTGTTTGATACCTCTTGCTTATTGTGCTTGGGTTTATTTTGCTTGGCCATAAACAATACTCTCTCATTTGCTTCTTCTTCACTATCATTGTCTTCATCGGATGATGAGCTATCTTCTTTAGAGAGAAAGTTCCTTTTGGATCCTTGCTTGTTGAATTTCTTAAAGCCTTTCTTTCTTTTTGAGTTGCCATTACTTTTGTTTGGACATTTTGCTGCAAAATTCCCAACCTCATTACAACTGAAACATATCAATGGAAGTTTACCTTTGAATTTTCCCTTACCAATTTGTAGTTTTCTCGTGAAGTAAGCATATTCTTCATCTGAAAGACCTTCTTCATCATCTCCCTTTTCTTCACACTTGTAAGTGCATGTCTTTTCAATTGAAGGTTGTTTATTCTTATTGGTTTTCGTAGATGCAACGAACGCAGTTTATAGATGAGAAGTACCCTCTTCTTCATCAAGTCTCATTTCATATGCTATGAGAACTCCATGTAATTCCTCTTTGCTGAGTTTGTCCATATTTTCACTGTATTCTAAGACCGATACCTTTGGGTTGAATCTCCCTGGTAACATTCTAAGAATCTTCCATATAATAGTCTTCTCATCAACTGGCTCTCCCAATCCTTCCAGAGTATTGGTTATTTCATCAACATATTGAAATTATGTAGCAATGTTGCAATCTTCTTTCATTCTAAGTTGCTAAAAATTTTCTCTATAGATTTGAAGCTTTGCTTCTTTGACATTTGAGTCACCTGCATATATATTCTCAAGCTTGTCCCATACATTTTTGGCAGTTTTACAACCCAACACCTTATGATAAGAAGATTCAATAAGTCCACTGATAATAATATTCTTGTCTTTTGCATCATTTACCAAATTCTTCTTACCTTGTTCATCCGTGGTTGATGTAAATCCATTTTGAACAGTGTCCCATAGTTCATAACCTTGTGCCAAGAGATAGACCTCCATTCTTCCTTTCCAAAGTGCATAATTATTTTCATTGAATAGAGGTACACCATTCTTGGTATGTTCCATGACCTCCTTCCATCTGTTAAACTGCTATTGAAGGAACCAAGCTCTGATACGAATTGTTGGAAATACTGAGAGGGGGGGGTGAATCAATATTCCTTTCAATTAGAGCATTATTTAATCTTCAATTATTATCAGTGTTTGTACAATTATAGCAGCAAACAAGAGGAACACAAATGCACACAATTTTTAAGGTGGAAAACCCACTCCAGGACAAAAACCACCAAAAGCTCCAACTTCCTAGAATCTAGAAAAGAATTCTTCTCCAACTCCCACTGGATGGATGCTCCAACACCCAAGATTCTTCAGTAGTCAACTGAACGGATGCCCCAACACCCAATGAGCTACAACTCACCCTAGCACCACCCTACCACCCTATAGAAGAATAAAAGAAGAATGGAATCTCGTACTAGGGAAAATGGTCCACTTTACAATGATATAGAATGATGTAGAAGAAGAAGATATACTATACCATAACCCCAAATTTGACACAACCACCTAATGATGATCCTAGACCTCCCAACACTACCTCTTCAACCCTTGGCAGATAGATACTAGTACAATTTGTACAATAATGTATTTACAATGACTAAGTACAATGATACCTTTACAATGATTGTATACAGTTCTGCCCACTTGAAGACTTCATATGATGAAATTCTTACTGTTGTTATGCACCTTGGTTGCTGCTCTTGTCATGCTACCCTATGCTGCACCTTGCTTTGCTTTTCTGTCGTAGAAATTCTGGTCCTTTGCAATCCTTGACAACACATGATCTAGTTTTTTCTTGCCTTCTAGGAGCTCGATATTTATTCTGGTGTACCTTTGTTATTTCAGATCCTCAATATCCGATTTTTGGTCCTATAGTATTCCTCTAAGCCATTTTTCCAATGCCACAATTCTGACCCAATTTGGACTCTTCAAGAGAGATTTATACCCAATTTCGCACAATGCCCTAATTATGGACTATTTCAGCAGAGCGCACTTTTACGGCGAGCCACAGGTCACTGTTTCTTCATTTGGCTCTGAAATTGATAGAGAAAAAGCTATAGACTATGCATTATCTTCCACTTTTTACAGAATTCCAATCTGATACTCAGAGAGAGAGATTTATGATGATTTTACCACGGTCACTTATTTGAGATGAATTTCAGGAGCCTGCAAAAACCCTGACTTCCATAGATCATATCTCCAAAAATATTGCGGACCTTGATATGAAATTTTTACTGTAGATTCCTCAGGATTTCAGCTTCGTCTCATAAAAATTTCAGCTTCTGAACCTTCGTAGAAAAAAAGTTAGAGCTAAAATTCCAGGATGACCTGTTTCCGATGGCCGAATCCCTTGCCTAAGGAGGAAATGAGGATCACAATTTATATAAATGCTTAAGTTGAGAGGGGCTTCAAGAAGTGAACGTGGGAGGGATTTTAGGAGCTTAAAAAATTATTAATTATGACTTTTCAATGACCCATGCCCCAACCCCATGGGGGTTTATCCCACTAACTAGGGGTACAAACTTCAAACATGAATATCTCTCAAACCGTGAAGAATTACATGGCGTTCCATATATCAACGAAAACATCTCTAAAAGTAGAAACCATCAAAATTATTATTGACCTAGAATATATTAAGTTGTTAGGTCAAAATTCTCATGCAATATTGGGTTAGCCCCTGGTGCTGCTTGGGTTGACATCAATGACAACCGTTGATCAACAAAGGTTTGAAGAGGGCAGTGAAACAGTTGTTCAATGAAATCATAGAATTGAAAAAACATTCAGGGGAAGGAACCTTAGGGAGAGGTTATTTTAAATTCCCACATAGGCAGAATTTTTCTCTAAGACATCCATCTCCCCAGAAGGAATTAATGTCCAGGAATTTGCGATGGAACATTTCTGTAGAGCTCATAAAGCTAACCACTCTGAAAAAGATTGCCCAACATTTATCAACATGTTTGAATTATTTATAATCGAGCAAGAATCCTCCTTTGGGATAGCTGATGTTTAGGCCATGGAAGCCCAGGAGCCCCCTCCTAAAGAATATAAAATTAATCACTTTTGGGATCTATCCAATCTTTTTGAGGAAGAATATGAAGAAGGATTAGGAGATGTGAATCCCACCTAACATTCCTACCAAATGCGGAGTAGAGGACCACCAGCCCCACAAGGTGGTCTCTCCCCATCAATCCCAACTATTGGTAAACCAAACCCTCCCAAGAAAAGTGTTAGTATAAATCTTAATTCCAAGCGTACAAAAAAAGACCACTTTAGCTATGCATAACAAACAGCCCTAACAGCAAATATGGCTTCCAATATCCTCAGATCTGCAGTTAGGTGATCAATATAAATGCTGCGAAAATCTAGATCTATGCATTAGAAGACATTAAGCAGTAGAAAAAACAAGATTTACTCCATGCATCCAATAGACAAGACAAGAATATGTTGAATGAATTTTGTATTAATGGCACCTAGGAGGAAAACACAAGAGGATTTTCCCTATTCTCCTCAATGGGATGGGTTCTTGTAAGTCCTCAGCTCTTCAGATCTAAAATTCCTCTCTCTTGATGGTGTAGAAAACCCAGACAAAAATGGTAGCAAAATATGACTATGATGCTAGATCAATAGTCAGACCAAAAGTATAGATCCAGAGTGATCTTTAGGCAATAAAAGGTGGTAAATGAATGGGAAAACCCTTCTGTTTATAACAAAATATTGAGTTAGTCTCGATATTGGTGCATAGTTAAAATATTATTAACCAAATCAAGATCCAACTTTTATGGAATATTTTATTGTATTTGTTGGAGGGAAAAGGAATTTGACTTGGGTCAAATCCCTTTATTTGTAAATAATAAATAAATAAATGATTTATTTATCATTTTAAGTATGTGGTTGAGTGATAATCAAATAAATAATGATTTATTTAATTATTTAAGGGTGATTTAGTCATATTTAACAAAGAATATTATTTAAATAAGGTTTAAATAATTATTCTTAGGAAATAATAAGATAAATAATGATTTATCTAATTAATTTCCATGTTTTGGGTTAAATATAACCAGGAATATTAATTAAATTGTTGTTTAACTAATTATTCCTTGAGGAGAATCAAACAAATGTAGATTTATTTAATATTTCCTCATGGGGTTTCCTATTTAGACCATAAAAAACTTAATAAAGGTGGTTTACTAAGTTATTTTTCATAGTGAATGCAATTTTACTTAGGGTAAAATTGGTCTTACATGGTGTACTTGGGTCCATCTAATAACAATAGGTTAGATGACCAAAAAAGGGTGTAACAAAATGTGCCTCGAATAAGCAAGCAATTGCAGAACCAGTTGTAAATAAAACCACTAAACCTGTAGATAAGACTGACCCTAGGAATCTAGAGTTCAGTATAATTGATGAGTTCAAAAGAACAAGGGTTGATATCTCTCTCTTTGAACTTACCAAAATTGCACAATTTAAATATGAAATTTTAAATGCACTTCCTGGAAAATCCCCTAATCTTCCCCAGCATCTCATTTCGAATCTGGATATCCTGGAGCCTCAAATCGAAGATTCCATGATCAGGCAAGATTAAAAATCGTAGACCTCTCCCTTCCTGTTAACCTTCAATATTTACAATCATAATGTCCATAATTGTATGTTAGATTTAGGGGCATCATCTAATGTCATATCATACTCAGTTTTCAAGAAATTAGGCCTTGAACCTAGTAAGAGCAGGACGCAAATAGTGAAATTGGATCAATCAAAAGTAAAAGTATGGGGAGAATTAAAAAAAATTCTTATAAGATTGTCCTCAGACTCTAGGGTTCACCAAATCATCGACATTATAGTAGCAGAAATTCTTAAAGCATATGGTCTCTTGTTGAGCAGAGACTGGTCCAGCCAGTTAAACGGGTACTTTGCCACTGATTGTTCTCACCTCTGGTTGCCTTACAAAGGAAAACAAAATCAGCTAAAGGTGAATAGGGAGAGTTACATGAAACATGTTGTCACTAATTTAGAAGCCCCAAACGAGCCTGCGATGTCTATTAATTCCTTGTCAGGGAACTATTGCATAGACACATGGTTCAATTATCTCCCAGTTGATTTGTCAATAGTCCTAGAATCTGTTGTCTCGGAGTTTCTCTTTTGCGCTCATTAGCCAGCTCCTCGAGGTGATGAGACGATAGGAGATAAAGCCATGGAGTCAGAATTTTGGACCTTGCACTTCGATGGTTCTAAAACCAAAGATGGTGTAGGTATAGGGTGTGTGCTCCAAGATCCAAAAAGGGACAAAACCCTGATTGCTTGTCGGTTAGAATTTGAATGCACAAATAATGTCATGGAATATGAAGCACTCTTATAGGGTATTAAGAAGGCTATCAATCTATGCGTTAAGCATCTTAAGGTTTTTGGCGATTCTGAGAAATAGTTAAGCTGGTGAGAAACTCCATACACTGCATATCAAACCAAGTGGTTCACTATCAACAAGAGGTATGTAATCTTTTGTCTTTTTTTGAGGCATTTAACATTTTTTCGATTCCAAGGTATCAAAATGTAGATGCAGATTTGCTAGCTAACGTTGCTTCTTGTCTTATTCCATCTAAAAATTTCAAACTTGATGATTTTTAGGTTGAACTCATTTTCAGGCCTTCGGTTCTATATAATATCACAAATTGGAGGGTATTCAATGATGACGAAAAAATTATCCATTTCCTAAGGTCCGAAGATACTTTCAAATATGCGTCAATTGATGAAGAACAACATGACCGTGATCTGAAGAAAGAGCTTAAACAAGAAATTCATATCCATGAGAACACCATCCCATGATTAGTGGAACAATTAGAAAAGCTCTACGATCTTCAAGATAAATTCAGAAGGGCAACGAATTGCAAGACTTAGAGTTCATCTATGCAATATGAAGCTATCAATATCGGTACAGAGGCGAATCCTCATAACGTCAACGTGGGGCTCATTGTTCACCGAATGAGAAATATGCATTTATCAAGCTATTTCAAAAATTCAAGGATGTTTTTGCGTGGACATACGATGATTTGTAGACATTCGATTCAAAGATACTGAATCATGTCATTCCCATCAAATAAAATGCCCAGACGGTGCAACAGAAATTATGAAAGATGCATCCTAGTCTTAAACCTATGGTCAAGGCAGAGTTAAACAAACTTCTGGCTGCAAAGATCCTTTTCCTTGTGAGACACACATAGTGGGTGGCCAACTTAGTACCTGTTCAAAAAAATAATGGCGACATAGGACTATGTGTTGATTTTTGCAATCTAAATCGAGCATCGGACAAGGATAGTTATCTAGTCCCACTGATGGAACAAATTTTACAAGTCTCTGGTTCAGAGATGTTTTCCTTATTAGATGGATTCTCAGGTTATAACCAAGTCTTGGTGGCCCCCAATGATATATTAAATACTACCTTCGGAACCAAATGGGGCACCTATGCTTATCATAAAATTCCCTTCAGATTAATCAATGCGAGAGCAACGTTTTTAGCGTGCTATGGATGTCACTTTTCGAGGAATCATCGGAAATGCTGTGGTGGTGTATCTAGGTGATGTAAAGGTATACTAAAAGTCAGAGAAAACCATATTGATGATCTGAGGGCAATTCTAGAGCGCTGTCAGAAATATGGGATTTCCCTCAATCCTAAGAAATCCATTTTCTTTGTAACCGAAGGAAAGCTGTTGGGATCTGTGGTGTCTAAGGAAGGGATGAGGATCGATCCTGAGAGGTCAGCAACAATTTCTAAAATCCCTCCTCCTCATAGTAAGAAAATTATGCAATCCTTCATGGGAAAAATAAACTTTGTAAGGAGATTTGTCCCAAGTTTCACCCAAACAGTCAAACCTTTGCAAGAGATGGTTAAGCAGAAGGCAGAGTATAAATGGGATATTAGACGGAAAGAAGCCTTCACTAACATAAAAAGAGTGATTATGGATGTGTCGTCTCTGATGAGTCCTGATTTCTCAAAAGGTTTTCTCCTGTATAATTTCGTGTCCAACGACTCTTATGTAGTTGTTTTGACTTAAAAGAATGTTGAAGGAGATGAAGTTCCAATTTCTTTCATGAGCGCAAGGATGGACGAGGCCCAACTCAAGTATCCTGAGGTGGATAAGCAGGCGTTTGCGATATTCAAGGCTATTAATAATTTCCGCCCATATATTTTAAAACCTTATATTCAGGTAATTTTGCCTTACCCAGTAGTGAGAAACTTGTTTTTTCAAAAGGATCTTGGAGAAACCCAAGCGCATTGGATGACAAATCTCCAGGAATATGATGTAGAGATCAAGCCTTCTAAGATCATTCGGGGTCAGGGATTATGCAGGTTGGTGGTGGAGTCAGCAGGAAACGAATTTGTCGAGGAAGAAGGATGGGAAAATGAAACCGACATGTGCGAAGCCTGCTCTGTGGATGCAATCACCCCTTCAGACTCTTGGTATGCTGACATGAAGTTTTATCTAACTACAGGAAGCCCCACTGAAGGTCTGGATGTGATTAAAATAAGAGCCTTATGATTGAAGTCGACTCATTTCCATTTGGTAGTAGGCATTTTATTCTGAAAGAACTTTGATGGAATTTTGTTGAGGTGCTTAGAGAAGAAGGAATCTCAAAAGGTTATGTCAGAGTTGCATGAGGGTCCAGCGGGTGGTCATTTTGGACCATAAACTATGGTTCATAAAATCTTGAGAGCTGTATATTATTGGCCTACAATGTTTAAGGATGCATACACATTTTTGTGGAAATGCGAGGAATGTCATAAATCTGCAAGACGAGATCGGAGAGCTACCATACCCCTCCAGCCAGTGATTATTGAAACCCCTTTTCAACAGTGGGATTTAGACGTGTTTTGTGAACTTAACCTGCATTCGTCTGCCCAACATAGGTATATCATCACTGCTACTGTATATTTCACACGATGGTCAAAAGCCATCCCTCTGTGGGTCATCAATGACGATCAGGTAACCTTGTTCCTCACCACCATGTCATTACTAGGTTTGGTGTCCCTAACTCCATAGTTTTTTATAATGCTAAATATTTTTCATCAACAAAAATAATGGAGTTTGCATTAAATTTTGGAATAAAATTCAAATACTCGTCCAATTATTACCCTAAGGGAAATGGATTGGCTGAGTCAACAAACAAAAATTTGATCAATATCATCAAGAAATGGTCATCATAAATCGGATTATCCACGGTATCATAGAAGACTTGTCGACGTTTCGAATCCCAACGGGGATCCATCTTCAGGACGAGAAATAATGAATGAAAATTGAGAGAAGGAAGCAAGGGGAACAAGATATAAATAGTGAGGGAAATGATGAGAGAGGAACTGACAGCAACTTAAGCTAAAAACTTAATTTTATTAAATAATTAATTCTAAAACCCTAATTTCTAATTTTTATAATTCCTATAAAGTAATTATTTAAAATTCTAATTGCAACTTTTTCTAAGTTCTAAAATATTAAATTACTAAAAATTCTTTTAAATTATTTCTATATTATATTCTAATAAATCATTAGAAATTACTATTAAAATTCCTATTATAATTTTTTTTTAATTAGAAACTGAATTAAGGTAATAACCTCAATTAAATACATATATAATTTAACTAAAAAAATTTTAATTAGAAACTAAATTAAGATAATAACCTAAATTAAATTTTAATACATATATAATTTAACTATTTTTTTTTTTAAAAGAAGAACCTAGAGAGACTAAAATAGTAGAGCTAAATTTTTATAATAACCCTACAAGATCTATCACTAAAATGTACATATTAACTAAGCTTAGCCTTAATAATTAAAAACATAATAATTAATAAAACCCTAATAAAACTATTTATTAACAAAATTACTAGATACTTACGCTAAAACTTATAATCCTACAACTAAAATTAAAAAGATAATCCTATTTTACTTCTTGCTGATCACTCCTTGAAAACAAAACATCACTTGCGTCTTGAGGATGCTAAAATCATTGCAAGGGAGGAACACTATCTAAGACGTAAGGTTAGAGAAGTGCTAGAAATTACAAAACACCCGGATAACATCAACAGGGACGAAGGATACGAGATCAATGATAGCTGGAGACCCCTTATTAGACAAATTTGCGACGTGAGATCATCCACTTCTCAGGTATGAGTTGGTAGGTTTTCTTCTCTTCATTTTTAGTAAGCTAGTTTAGGGTCAGGATAGAACTCTTTTTTGTACTCACTCGTAATAAATATTTATTTTATTAATTTTTATTTTAAATAAAAAAATTTATTTTAAATAAAAATTAATAAATTAATATTTATTATCAGTGAATGGATGCTAATTGTATTTTAATTAGTATTCAAATCAAACTTTTTATTTAAAATATAGTCTAAAAATTGAGAATCTAGAGGGAGGTCTAGTCATAAGTATATTTTTATAATTAAAATTTATCAAGGTTTAGTTTAGTATCAAGTTAAATCTTCATAATTAATTGTTTTAATTTAGAGTTAGTTAATAAAAAAATTTATTATTAAAATTTATTAGGGTTTAGTCAAGTTTTAAAGTTAAATCCTCATAGTTTATAGTTTTTTAGGGTTAGACCCTTTAGATTAATTTATAAGATTTTATTTCTCTAGTTTATGTCAATTAGTATAAAAGATTAAATTTTAAGCTACTTCAATAATTCTAGGTTTTTTTTTTAAATTTAAATTAAAAAATAAGAAGTAAAATAGGATTATCATTTTAATTTCAGTTGTAGGATTATAAGTTTTAGCGTAAGTATCTAGTAATTTTGTTAATAAATAGTTTTATTAGGGTTTTATTAATTATTATCTTTTTAATTATTAAGGCTAAGCTTAGTTAATATGTACATTTTAGTGATAGATCTTGTAGGGTTATTATAAAAATTTAGCTCTACTATTTTAGTCTCTCTAGGTTCTTCTTTTAAAAAAAAATTAGTTAAATTATATATGTATTAAAATTTAATTTAGGTTATTATCTTAATTTAGTTTCTAATTAAAAAAAATTAGTTAAATTATATATGTATTTAATTGAGGTTATTATCTTAATTAAGTTTCTAATTAAAAAAAAATTATAATAGGAATTTTAATAGTAATTTCAAATGATTTATTAGAATATAATATAGAAATAATTTAAAAGAATTTTTAGTAATTTAATATTTTAGAACTTAGAAAAAGTTGCAATTAGAATTTTAAATAATTACTTTATAGGAATTATAAAAATTAGAAAGTAGGGTTTTAGAATTAATTATTTAATAAAATTAAGTTTTTAGCTTAAGTTGCTATCGATTCCTCTCTCATCATTTCCATCACTATTTATATCTTGTTCCCCCTGCTTCCTTCTCTCAATTTTCATTCATTCTTTCTCGTCCTGAAGATGGATCCCCGTTGGGATTCGAAACGTCGACAAGTCTTCTATGATACCGTGGATAATCCGATTTCTGATGACCATAACTATAACCACGGAAGTTTAAAAACCAGAATCATCAAGAAAACTGTAGCACAGCACCAACGCAGTTGGCATATCAAGTTGCCATTAGCTCTCTGGGCAGATAGGGTGACTCCCAAAGCTGCAATAAAGAATTCTCCTTTCTTCCTGGTCTGCTGATAGAACTCAATTCTTCCCACGCACATCTTTTTATTGTCTCTTCAACTCTCCCAGTCAGTCCAGGAAATTGAATTTCTAGCTATGTAGCAACACATAAATGCCATGTTGAAATTAGAATAAGAGTTCCATGCTGCCCATAATAGGTTCTCGAACCACCAAAAAATTGTCAAATCCTGGTTCGATAGGAAATTTGTGGGCAGGAAAGAGTTTCAAGTCGGGGACCTAGTACTAAAGTGGGATAAGCCAAATGAAGTCAAAGGAAAACATACTAAATTCTAGAAGTTATGGGTAGGACCATACCAGGTCAAAGAATGGTTAGGGCCGAACACTTTCAGATTGCAATCCTTGGAAGGGAAAGTGGACCCTTTTCCCGTCACAGGAAAGTTTTGAAAGGTTTCTTTTCTTAGGGGAAGTTCAGGTTAGGACTTTGTACATAGTTTTGTTTTATTTTCTTTCGTTTGTTCGAACCTGTGCAATTTGATTTTCATCTTTATTTTTCCTTAGGATGAATATCGTTACATATTTGGTGCACTTCGAGGTTGAAAATAGTACTCTCAGTTGATTTCATGTGAAAATATTTTAGAGAGGGCATATAAGATGACGTTGGAATTTGGAAGTATGTGTTTGTTGCATGGAGGAACATCTTGCCACAAGACCTATGATTAAAACTTGAAATTTCTCACATGTGAGTGAATTTTTCAGCTATCATTAGTCAGATCCGCTCACCAAGACACTATAAAAGATCTTCTGTTCGTTTGGGCTGTGAAGTAAGAGGATCCCTGGGTGCCAAGGTAACTTCACTGGGTGCTGCGGGAAAATCTATAATTATCTCTAAAACATCCTTGGGAAAATCTGGAAGGACTATTATGCTTCTGGGAAAGCTTGAAAGTAATCACTGTTGTCGGGCTCAAGAGTCAGGTTGAGACAACAAGCTTGTTGGGGTAAGGACTGTTGTCAGGCTCAGGAGTCAGGTTGAAACAACAAACTCCAACCCTACTTAAGCGGTTTAAAAATATGGCAAACGCATGACTATGCCCTAGAAAGTAATCAGTGAATGAGGAAACTTGTGATTTACTGTTGAGGAGGTAAATCCCCTCTGCGGACAGAGGCGATCCCACTAGCCCTAGATTGGGTCTAGCAACAATCAAATCACACAATGACGTTGGATCCTAGTTACAAGAAAGACAAATATCATGACAAGTAGCCTACCTCAAGTCCCACGTTGATGTTGTCGAGGAAGAAGCGGTGCTCTTCGTCCCTAGCTTGACAGGTCACAATCCTTTCGTTCGCTACGTTTGGACACCTATACACATGCAGAGAAACGATGACATACAACGTAATACTTAAAGCATGTAACTATATATCAGTCAGAGAAGATATAATTCGTTGCATTACATAAAATAATAGACACACGAATGGAACCAAAATCAGAGTCGCTTATATTATAGATGAAAAAAAGGAAGATTGCAACCAAACGCTCTGACGCTATGATCTTCCTTCAGTGGGGCTTTTAGCGGAGTGCGTCTCAATGAAGCCTGTCAAAAATCTGGACAAATCTCTCTCACTTATGGGGTTCTCCTCGGCTCTGGTCTCAATAATCGCCCAGCTATAATTTCCTTCCCACTAGTTCAGCTAGCTTGAAAATGGAGAGGGTAGGCTTTTATAAAAGGAGGAAGGGAGGTTGGGATCCCTATAATCATGGGATAGGGTCCTATCTCTTAGGAAGGTTCCATGAGAGGTGGAAAACCACCTCCTAATCAGGGAGATCTGGAGGCAAACAATCCAACTTCTTTTTGATGATTCATTCTGAGTTGGTTAGAATCAAACTTTCGCCATTTATTTTTAAAAAACATTCCTTAATCGGCTTGGTGCGAGCAAGACACAGGGATAGAGCGCCAACTGACGCGCCCACTATGGTGATTTCTCCCCATTGGCATGAGGGATGAACTGGCTACCCACGCCAATGCCAAAACATGGATTTTTTAGGGTTTTCCAGAGGAATTGTTCTTCAGGAGAATTCTTGTCCTTATGTAGAAGGATGCCATTAAGGTGTTTTCAGGACATTTTACTATTCACAGGTCACGGGAATAGTCCTCCAATGTACAGGATAAAGGATTGCAGGGACGGTGACAAAATTTTGTGTAAAATTTACCAAATAAATTTCTCCCTTGAGAGAAACTGAGATGCGGGACACACCTGAATCGACTCGCAATGGAGAAGCTGCAGTCTCAGGGAAAATCTGAAAACATACTGACAGGTAGAAGAAATTAAAATTAACCTCATATCCTTTAGATAACTAATAATAGCTGTCAAAATTTCCACGAGGTATGAGGAAAGTCTCTTCCTACATAGAATACTCGAGGTGGGACACGTGTTTATCTCGCATACTCCTAATTTCTAAGTGTCTCGAAACTCATCTGCGTAATGAACTATTCCCCATAAGCTATATATAATAAGAGATAACTGCTTCACCCAGTAAGTCGCCATTTGTTCTAGAAACAACCCCTGTTTTAATAAGATAAAATAAAACATATTAAAACAAAAAAAAAAAACAAAAAAAAATGCCCCTTAGAGATTCGGCGAATTTCGGGTGCCTTAGATTTCTTTTGCCGAACTATTTCTGTTGTTTTGTTCATTTTAGCAAATGATTTTTTTGTGCTAAATCATAGTATTTCGCTGACCTATGTGCATCTCAGATACTTCTTTTATAAGTTTAGATGCATTCTATAGATAACAAACTGATGTTAGCTTTTTGGTTGGTAGGTTTTTGTCACTACAAACACAACATGAGGTTTGTGGTGAAACACAACAAAGGGTCGAGTCGTGCACAGGTCATAGCTGTGAGTGGTGGGTCCAACCATAGCATAAAGAGTACGCACATTGTCTGGCACAGGTGAGACGACAGCAGATGGTGGCAGATCAAGGAAAACCCACAGGCACAAACTGGTCGATATTTAAACTGCAGGGTGCCTTCATAGGTTGACTGTGACGTAGGCACGCTAACACAATTCAACGACCCACGATCACTCAGGGGGCACTATGTTGATCAAGCCGTGAGACCTAAGGGCACTCCCACAGTGACGTAGGCAATCATAAGTAGGGCCCCACTTGCACACACATTAGTGACCTCAGCCCCGTCAACGGGACCCCACCATCATGTACGCCTTTCCCTCTCATTCGCACGCATATCCTCATCTCCACCTCCATAATGCATCTGACGGCCTTAATTCCATTTTGCACCCCAAAGCCTTTGAGCTTTAACTATGGGGTGAGGGTGTGAAATAAGTGTTTTCCATTATCACTCAACCCCCCACATGTATCCTTTTCGTCATATCGCATCCTCTGCCCCGATACCACTTACCGCTTGCGAACCATGCGAAAACCGGTCACCACCGCATGCACAGTAACTACCACCTCACCGTGATTGCGAAATCCCTTCACGACCATCTGCCACTCCTCAACATTATTTGAAAATCCTAGGAATTGGCCTTAGTGGCGAAGTGTGCAGCTTCTATTACTGTTTTGATCATGATGTTTTACGGGTTGAAGCTCATTTTTCACCGAATTCTGTTGTTACTTTCTTGTTTATGAGTGATTATTGAATGCACGCTCTATTAATTAGTTAGGATATTTGTTTTCGCATGTGTGAATCAATCATGAGAGTCTGGTCCGATCATAAAAAACCTGGGATGAACTATGAGGGGGGGGGGAATCACTTGGAAAGAAAGAGTGTGAGCGATGCATGTAAGCTTGGGGAACGAAATTTTTTGGACCCTGATGTATGAAATCTTGGGGAATGAACTTCTGTAGACCCTAAAATAGTAATAGGACGATCATCTCTTCACTGTGGATTTGACAAGTGTATGAATGGCTTGTTGGTTTATGACTTTTCATTGATCATGAATTTTTGCGTTAATATAGGTGGATTGTTTCCATGCTCTTAGTTCTGCTTACTTCTATTTGCATGCTAGACTGTAAACCAGTTTTTCTGTAGATCCATTCTATCAATCAGTGTTTATTTCTTTAAGCTAAGGTAAATTTGTGCGATTAGAACTATGTCTGAAAGCATATTTTACTATTGTTGTTATGCGCTACAATTAATGAGAATTTTTTTTAGCTTAATTAGTGGTGTCTGTATCACAGCATGTTGAACATAAATGCGGCTTGTTTTTTCTCCAGCTCAATTTCAAGATGCTCCTTTATAAGGATAGGTAGGATGTTTTCTAGTTTAGTTAGTTTCGATCTTTGCTACATAGAGATCTAAAAAGTAAACAAAAAAACAGAAAGTTATGATCCAGCACCATCCAAATCCTCTTTAAGGAGAGGCATCCACCTTAATGGCAACGGAGCTATAATTCCATATAGAATAGCTATTCCAAACAACAAAGGGGCTAATTGGGAACCTTTATTGGGCTTTTATCTCCTTGTTTACCACAGAAATTTTCGCCCGGTCAGAGGGTTACGCTGCACTTTGGTCCACAGCTGTGTAGTTTTCTCCAACAGTTCTGCACCCCAAGAAATCTGACCTGTAATGACATTAGTGTCCTCTGGAACCATCACAGCTTGTTGGGCTCTTACCTCAGGTGGCGTTTCCAGCTACAACTTGGCCTGCAAGGCCGCAATCTGTTGTTCCATCTCTGTCTGGACTGCCTGGAACTCGGTCCTCGAAGCCTTTAACGCTGCAACAAGCCCTTCAAGCTTAGCCTGGGGGGTGGCATATGCCGGGATATCTTCAGTGATATCTGTGCATAGCCTACTAATTAGGCATTCCAACTATATCTTTTGCACAGCAGCAAGGGTACATGCAGCCTATGCCTGGGATACCTCAAAAGTTTTTTCTTCAATTGTCTGCTCAACTGTACTGAGCTGCTAGTGTACGCAGCGGTCTATATGTTGAATCTCTTCAAACAGAGAAGCATGGAGGATATGCAACAGTTCATGTGGCAGGTGGTTGAGATCCAATTTTACCTCTGCGCGGGCCTAGACTTGTGCTCCTAAGTCGGGTGGACTCAGCATGAGGGCTGCACTTGGTAGAGGACAGAGGCGACTTTCCGCTGTAACAATCACTGCGCTGCTAGTCACTAGGGATGGTCTTATCTAAACCATACTCGTTTGCAGAGTGTCAGTCTTGAGATGTAGGGGATGGAGCTCAGTCTGGATCATGGCAACTGTTGCCTTCTGTTGCTCTTCTAGAGCCAGCCATTTATCTTCTGTAGCAAGGGTAGCTACATCCGCAATTTGTTCCTGGTCCTCCTCTGTCAAAGTGAATCCTGTGTCTTGTTCCGGTCGTATAGCTCGTTGATTCTTCCGAGGCCCTTTAACAAGGTCACCAGTTTTCTTTGTACCTCGAGGGAGTCAACACTTTCCGCATCTAGACCTTCTGCGCCTTGATCCTGTTGCAAATCCTTTGGTGATTCTGGTTCCGTGCCTTTCCCAGTACTCTTGCCCTGTTATGAACCCTTCTTTGATGCTGGTTCCATGCCCTTCCCAGTACTCTTACCTTGTCCTCTGGTTTCTTTGGTGGTGTTGGGTGGGGTGATCTTTATAGTGCTCGTTTCTACAGTGTCCTTCATACTTGATTTGAAGTCGAGCTTCCAGTGTGGAGGCCAGGTGGAAATATGGCGGTCAATATCTTTGCTAACAACCATGTATTGGAGTGAGATCCATGCTGGATCCTTGCAGCCTTTGATATTTACATTATGCATTGTTATTTGAAACACTGCGATGCTTTTTTACTTGTCATAAATTACTGGTGATAAGCATGGTCGGGAGTTGATTGCTGTTGTGAGCCCGCTCTAAAATAGGACCCAAGAGACTTGATTGTCCTCAATTTGTTGTGAGTCCTTTGAGTCCCACAAATTCATGTATCATGCCCCCTCACACGCATCTAGCGTGAGCTCAGGGAGGATCGAGTCTTCAGGGGCTTCCCATGCAACCAACATGATGAGAAGCAACAGCTAGGAGTAGCAGAATGCTTGTCCATGATCCTGGGCTTTGTGTACATTCTCCAAAAACTTCGTATAGAGGAACTGGGACTAGTTGTAGCATACCCCATTTTCGTAGTGGCCTACCAACTGAATTACATAAGCAGGGACGGTGGCAGCCTGGCATTTTCGCATCATCTTGCACGCGAGAAAAAAGGTACCCATCTGCGCACCGGGGTCGCTAATGGTGCTGATCATGAACCCCCTAGTGTTCTGCTCCACATGGTAGTCCTTGCACACCTTATCAGCGATCTTTTGCTCATAATTTTTTCTGACACGCTCCATAGGGTTTGGTCACTCCATAAGTAGACCCGTGATATGGTGAATAAGTGCGGCATCAATGGGGATGCGATCCTGGATCCATAAGCTGTAGTCATGGACCAGGGAAAGAAGTTGGCGCACAAGTCAGTTAGTGATATTGTAGTGGCTGAAGTGGGGCATCCGCAACAGGTTTAATAGTCCAAAACTAGCCAACCCACTTTCCCATGGCATGGGGACTATCTTCCGGTGCCAGCTCGAGGAAGGCTTCCAAATTGGCCAGGTCGTGGTCATCAAATTTTACCTAGTGGAGATTGAAAAAGGCTTTGCCAATGATGGAGACCTTGCCTGGAGTCAGTGGCATTTGCAGATAGGTGCGCAAGCCATCGAGACTCTTAAGCGTGGGCGTCGAGGTCCTGCAAGGCCAAACATAGGGTGTTAGCCATTTGATCGGTTTAGCGATTCGGGCCTCTTCCTGGGCAGACATAGGTCTCTTCAGCGGGTTAGGTGAATGTTCTTAGGGCACTGTTCGTGGTGACTTCACATTTTGAGGGGAGGTGTGGGGCTTCATCCCAACCCATTTCATAGGATTCCCCGACCCTTGTGCTTTTTCTTTCCCCTTCTATTTTCCCTTGGTTGGCGTGGACATAACCTCCTCAACTTTGGGTTCGACTTCTAGTACTTCCTCATATTCTTTCTCTCTCGAGGCCACAATTTGTGAGGATTCAATAGGATTATTTTTCGTCATTTTGGCGTGAAGGATGAACTCAGGGTTGCTACTATTAGAGGGTGTAGCACGCCCAAACATTAACAAAGCACGATAGTCACAGAATTTCACAAAGCACAAACTGTTCAAGATAATTGGAACCCTCTTTTGAGCTATCCTGTTGATTTTATAGCCTTGGATATCAATCAATGGTTGGATGAGTCTTATCAAAAACTTACCATCAAGTAAACGGTAAAAAATCTTTGGAAATCGCTTCATTAATTTCCGGTCGCCCGCTCCTTTCAACGATAAAATTTTATTTTTACCCAGTTTCACTATTCCAACGGCTAGTTTTTGCACCTCCTACATTCCTAGCATGCCTTTGCACTCCCAATGCACCTCCCCGGGCCTCTAGACCTACGGACAACCCCTGCGCGTATTCCACCCCATACAGCTAATTTGGCCATATATTCATTTGATCTGGTATGGTTTGAGCTGGCTACATTGACATATCCTGGTATCATATCACTGTGCAGGGTAGCTAACCTAACAACTCCTCCATCAGTGATTTCCTTTACCATATAGGGACCTAGCCAGTGCTGACGGAACTTCCCCGGGTGCCTCACAAACTGCCTATCGTAGAGTAGGACCAATTCTCCCTCCAAAAAGACCTTTTTCCAAATATGTTTGTCGTGCCATGATTTTTCTCAGGCCTTCTGAACTTGTTGATGGAAGTTAGCAATGCATCAGTATTCTTCCAAAGCCACAACTTGTGCTAAACTCTCCTCAATTATCTCAAGCTCCGCCGGGTTCCTAAAGGCTGCGATGCGCAGGCTAAGAACGATATACTCCATGGGCATAATGGCCTATTTTCTGAAACCATCCGAAATGGTGTTTTCCCATTGAGTTTCTTGCAAGTGGTGCGATAGGCCCAAAGGAATGATGAGATGTGCATGTCCTAGTCACTGCAATCAACAATACAGACCTTGGTCAGTGCATGTTCCAAGATTTTATTAAAAGCTTCCACATCTACATTTTCCTGTGGATGATACAAGGTGCTTTTCGCATGGTGGATCTGAAATTCTTCAATCAAGGCCTGTATTGTTTCATTAACAAAATGCGTACCTCTGTCACTCATTAAAATATTTGGGCAGCCAAACTTGGTTAGAATATAATCAAAGTTGAAGTGTGCAGCAGTATCGACAGTGCAATCCTTCACAACTTGCGCTTTGGCCCATCTGGTTACATAGTCAGTCGCAGTGATGATGTATAGCACACTTGTTTTCTTTCCTGGCGCGTTGATGGGCCCAGAAAAATATATGGCCCATTTTTCAAATTCCTGTAGGGCCATCTGCAGCTGCAAAGGTATTTTATCCCTGCACGACGGTCTTCCTGTCCTCTAGCAAGTATCGTAGGCTTTGCAATAGTCATGAGAGTTGCTATGCAGTGTGGGCCACCATAGCCTAGCTCTTAGGATCTTCCATGTCGTCGCCTTCCCTACGTAGTGACCTCCTACTATGCCCCCGTGGGCTTCTGCTAAGATGGCGTGCCTTCCATGCTCCAAAACGTATCTCTGCAGCACTTTGTCAGCCCCCAGCTTATACAGATGGCCTGCAATGATGGTAAAATCCGCTACGCGAGTTACCAACTCCCTCTTCAGTTGTACCGAATACTCTATAGGTGCCATCCCTGTAGTCAAGAAGTGAATGATGGAGGTGAAGTGCGCATCAACTACCTTAATAGAGAAGAGTTGCGCATCAGGTAGTCCTTATTCTAGGTTGGTCAGTTCTTCACCAATTTCGATGCGGGATTAGTGGTCCGGCCCAACATTCAACTTCCCCGGCTTTACGATGATCTCAAAGTCATATTCTTGAAACAGTAGGAGCCATTGGCATATTTTCCCCCCAAACATAGGCTTGTTCACTAGGTACATCAAAGTTGAGTGATTTGTGAACATATTGAAGTGCCCACCCAACAGATAATGCCGGTATTTCTGCAGGTCGTACACCATGGCTAACCCTTCACACTCAGTAGTGGAGTAGTTGCGCTCCGCATTAGAGAGCTTTTTGCTAGAAAATGAAACTAGACGGTCGATTTCCCCATCCCTCGGTTCTGTAAGGATAACTCCCAAGGCAGTCCCTGCAGCGTCGACATGAACATGGAAAACCTTTGCCCAATCAGGAAAGATAAGGATAGGCACAGAGACCATCTTATTATTGACTAACTCAAAGATGTTCTGACAATCGTCATCCCAAAAGAATGATACATCATTTTTCAACAATTTTTCAGTGGGCGCTATGATCAGTGCGTACCCTTGAATAAACTTCCAGTAGTATCTTGTGTGTCTGAGGATAGAGTGTAGTTGTTTCTCAATTTTAGGAAATTCTAGGTTGTTGATGAAACATGGTTCTTTACTAGCCCAAATACTGTCCAATCATCAAAATATACCTCCAAGAACTTGTGGATGAATTCCTTGAATACTGTGACCACCACCCGCAAAATGATGGTAGGGGAATTCTTGAGCCGAAATGAAATAATAGTGTACTGGAAGGACCCCCATTCAGTAGTGAACATATTTTTGTTGTGATCTTCAGGTGCGATCCTGATCTGGTGGTAGCTCGAGAACCCTTTCGTAAATGAGTACACTTTCTGCCCCCCCCATGCTATCAAGGATTTCATCTAAAAATGGCATAGGAAAGGGATCATTTACACAACCATCATTCAATTTGCATAGGTCAACACATATCTGTATCTCTCCTTTAGTCTTTTTCTCTTGAACCACCATTGGACTTACCCAATCTGACTGTTCGATGGGTTCGATGATACCTGCAGCTATCATTTTGTCAAGTTATTCCCTGACTTTCTACTTATACGTGGGGTTCAATCAATAAGGGTGCTGCTTCACAGTATGGGAATCTAGTTTTAAGGTGATGCGCATGACGCCTAGGTCCCCTGTAATGCCTTGAGTTCTGAAAATTTCATCGAGAATAGGTCCTGGTATTCGGTGAGGAGTATCGCGACTCTTCCAATAGTATCGTCATCCTAGTAGTCCCCTATCTTAGCCAGCTTAGGTTTCTCTTCCGTCCCAAATTTGAATTCACGAAGATTTAGAGGCTTAGTGACATCGATGGTCTGCAGCGGAGGTACAGAAACTGTGCGCTCCCCCTCCGGCTCTAGGATAGAGATATTCCTTGGGTTTTCATCACATTCCTCTATCGATAGATTGTGACAGTTGACTATATCCTGCATCTGTGTTTCCCACGTTGGTGTCCCATGTCCACCATACGGGTGTGATTCATCAAATACCAAGGCATCTATATCCTACGAAGCCTCATTGTGTGCCTTCCTTCTACCTACCAACCCGAACGTTCCTACAAACTCATCCTTCAGGGTGTCCCAGTGGTAGGTGCACTGATGTAGTTCTACATCTAAATACCATGTGGTGGGGATTGGCCCCAAGGCATGAATGAACAAGTGGACCCATTCATTCATAGCTCTTCCATACCATTCCTCCATCCATGCGGACAAGTGCTCACGCGGGTCCCCTGGACTAAGGAAGTATTATGTATGGGAGACTTGGAGGCTCAAACCGTAGGATCATCATCTCACGACATTCCTCCCAATACTAGAATGACCCCTTATGCATTTTCCACCACCGCACGGGGGTTGCGTGCATGGATAGGTTTATTTCCCACATTCTTCACTCCATTTGGACTTCGGCTTCAAATGTTTGCATAAAATCCCTAATATTACCAGAACCATCAAAATAGGGCAAGTGCCTTACCTTTGAGGAGATACACCAGAAGTTCTTCGTGATTATAAGGCATCGCAACACAGATACATCATGTAACCGACTCTGCCAATTTCTATCTCCCCATCGGAGTCAGAAAAGCATTCACTATCTTTTTCCTAGCAAAGCACACCATCGGCTATCTGATTAATCCAATCTTCATCCTAGGAAGATAGTTTATAAATGTGATCTACGTCCTCTGCTTCATGCACTGGTTATGTATATCGTTCTCCTTCCACAGGGTCGAGAGAAACTATCACTCTTGTACCCTCGTTCTCGAAAACCATGTTGCACTTCTTTAAGTTAATAATGCCTCCCATGTCTATTACCCAATCCAGTCCCAGGAGTGCAGGTTAAGGGTCTGCATCTTCCACAATCTGAATCACTTCAAAGTCTATGCGTACCTTGACTCCTGTGATATCTACCATAATCCTTGACAGCCTTCCCAATCGTATGATTTTATACTGGTTAGCCATGCACAGCTGTATAGTAGACCATTCTAGCTTAGGTTCTCCCATCCGTTACCATGTCTGCTTAGGCAGGATGTTTGCATCTGACCCCAGGTCCAAGATGACCTGATCCATCTCATAGTCACCAATCTGCGCAGTAAGCCGCATTTCTCAACCAGTGCGTTTCTTATGCTTGTATAATTTGTGAACATATTTAACTTCTGTGGGAGGATCAGTTCTTTCTGCGCAACTATCTATCAATGTTTGAAGATTTTATACTACCTTCTCGTTTTGCATCAGCTTCATACGTGCTTGCAGGAATGGTTTAACTTCATTGTTTGCTCTTAGGTGTGTTGGAGTCTTGGAAGTAGATGCTTCATCCTTGGTAAAGTCTTTGCAGGCTTCAATGAAGGTTATTTTTCCTTTTGTAAGTCCAAGCTCTCCTTCTTGATGGCAGCTTTTCGAATAAGGGGTTCGGCCGCAACTTTCTCCTCAGCTCCTCCAGTAGCCATGCTGCTATGTGTAATGACATTAATTCTTGGTCCTTCATCACGTGGTTCTACCTTAACCCTCTGTACATTCTGCGTTGGCGTCTACTATTTTTCCTTCATTTTCACTATTAGTACTATAAAATGTTCAATCACATGATCCAGTTGCCTACAATATCAGCAATATTGTCGTGCAGGATTCAGATAGTCCCTTACAAAGTGCCAACTTCTCCACAGTTATAACAGAATAATTTCCCTCTTCCCCAACCTACGCTTCCACCTCTCCCCCTTCCCCTACCCCTGGCTAGGGAGCCACTTATGCCTGAGGGAGATCTAGGTGAAGAAGGGTCAGCCTGTACCCTGTATATGTTTCCCTGATCTATCATTAAATCATAGGTCTAACAGTTATGTTTGTCATGTCCCATTGATTGAAAAAATTAGCATCATTGTTGCTTCAATTTTGGAACATATGCACCAAGACGAGGTCAGTGTTTGGTGTCATGTAGTCCAGCTACGCGGAAATCAGCGTACCATAACATTGGAACACTTGGCCCCATAGCCTCCCTAAGGTGCAACTGGCTGGGTCCCCCAGCGTGCATGTAGTATTCCAGTGGTGGGCACTGATCCTTGGTGTTGCCAGATACCCTACAGCGTATGCACCATATGTCTCGGATGGCTTATTTCCCTCGGTATTTTCACAAATTTTGGATATCAAGGTGCATTGCCTCTAGTTGTCCCTAGATCTATTGCACGTCAAATTGGGCATCGTCTCTCGGCGCAGCCTCCAGTTTCATAGAAATCTCCAAGGCCTTCTCTTACATCTCAATTGCTTGCTGACCCATAGGTCCGCGTAGGTGAGGTAATAACATGACAATGAAAAATTCCTTGTGTTGTATGTCATCATACTAAAATTCCCCATCTTTGATCACCTTCGTTAGTCACTGATCAGCCTCCCATACCGACTCAGAGGGCCCTTGTTTGAAATCTTTTACGTCATTCACTAGCTGAGGGTAGGACTTAGGCTTTCAAAACTATTGTTTTAGGGTTGTCTTAATGTCTTGGATAAACGGATCTGGGTGTTGTCCTACGTACCCCATATACTAGTCCAAGGCCCTTCCTTCAAAGGCGAGTGATAGCTGCACTCTCTTCACAGCGTCAGTAGCCACATTCTGCGCAGTCCATACTGATTCTGCTACAAGCCAGAATTGATCCATATCTTCATCTCCTACACCCTTTAAGGTGGGAAGCTCCATATGCATGGCCATATCGTCTTCTGGTGGTGGCGGAGGTGTGGGTGAGTTCTTACCCTTATGCTGACTTGAAAGTGGTGTAGTTGGAGGGCAACTTCCTACGTGTGCAGCTGACTCTCTTAATGGGATGTAGCTAGATTTATCCCCTTCTTAGTTGACCTGGTAGTACTTACCACTTCGATTTGTACTTTCACTCTGATCAAAGTTCATTCATTCGGTGTGGCTACACAAAATGCTCTTTTCGCACAATAATATTTTGATTAATAATGGTAATTTTTTCAAAAACTTACCCTGGAACCCTTTAAATAACCTCTGTTCCACTTCATAATAGGATATGAACTGATCGACTACGAATTCTATCACAAATCCTGCCAGCACGCTATCCACCCAGTGATCTATCGTACGGGTGATGGTATTGTTAGTCCTTTCCAGCTGTTGGATCAACTCTAGACTCCACTGTGTGATTCGCTTGTCCTTCCAACATGTCTAGAAATCTACAAGCCTAGCTAGCCACCCCTGTAGTTCGTGTGCAAAGGTTACAAAGAAAATTTCATATAATTCAGTAAAAATGTACTTATTTTTCCACTTCTCAGCTGTCAGCTTTGTGCTACGATTCTCTTTTACAGAAAATTCATGAATCTGTCTTTCGAACCAGTCTTCGATCTCTAGCTTCTCAGGTCTCCAATGTTCCTGTGGCATTACCTAATCTCTCTCTCAAAATGCTCCCAGTCCCAACAATGGAACCATTTTTTGGTTTAAGGGGTCCTGACCCAGGTTCGGAGGTGAAGGTTTTCCAACAAACCCCTATACTACTAGCCCTTTCGGCAATGACCTACTTGCGTAGGCCAAGGTCTCACCCGAAGTAGTATGGGAGGGTTTTGGAACCAGGTTTTCGCACCCTGGGAGAGAGTAGGTAATGTGAGGCAGATCTATATGATTACTTTCTAGGTTTACCCAGAATAGGTCTATTCACAGCCTTTTTAATAGTATACTCAACATATAACCATGACAAAGCTATCAGACCTACTCAGTACATTTGCATCCATGTGTGTATTACCAAATACCCTCATAGAGCACTTATAATCGTAGCTAATAATAGATCACAAAAAATACTTATGCCAAAACACAGATGCATTCACAGCTAAATAATCATCACATATATGCTTCAGCAGTAAACATAACCAATTCAGATAACACAGAGATACTTTAACGATACTTCACATTCATTAACATATATATTCACTTACAACCAAAACCAGCCCGCGTACATAGCCTAGCGGGGTCCGCACACAGTAGGACTGAGGATCTCCGCGCACACAAGCAGCAGGAGTCTTTACCCAAAACAGATCTAATAGTTCACATGTAGCATCAATCTATCAATTTCTTACCTTGCTAGACCCACCTATCTATCTATTTATAATATCATAGCCTTCACTATCCTATGGTCTGCAAACCATGGTTTGTGGACCCTAGGTCTACCCTTTGAGCCATTACAAAACATTTGGGGCTTTGACCTGCCCCAAAACCCCTACAAAAGGCTAATTAATACAAAAACATGAAAAATTCGCAGCTTAGGGAGCCCTGCTCCAACAAAACCTTAGGAAATGGATAATTTGTTCGTCATCATTGAATACCCTCCAATTTTTGATATTATCTGGAACCGAAGGCCTGAAAATGATTTCAACCAAAAAAGCATCAAGTTTGAAATTTTCAGATGGAATAAGACAAGAAGCAATGTTAGCTAGCAAATTTGCATCTACATTTTGATACCTTGGAATCAATGAAATGTTAAATGCTTCAAAACAAGACAAAAGATTCCATACCTCTTGTTGATAGCGAACCAATCAGTTTGACATGTAGTGTATGGAGTTTCTCACCTGCTTAACTATGATCTCAGAATTTCCAAAAACCTTAAGATGCTTAATGCCCAGATCAATAGCCTTCTTAAGACCCTGTAAGAGTGCTTCATATTCCGTGACATTATTTGTGCATTCAAATTCTAAGAGACAAGCAATCAGGGTTTTGTCCCTTTTCAGATCTTGGAGCACACACCTGATACCTACACCATCTTTGGTTTTATAACCGTCAAAGTGCAAGGTCCAAAATTCTGACTCTATGGATTTATATCCTATATTCTCACGACCTCGAGGAGCTGGCTAATTAGTGCAAAAGAGCAGATCTGAGACGACAGACTCTGGGACTATTGGCGAATCAGTAGGGAGATCACCGAACCATGTGTCTACACAATATTTCCCTAACAAGGAATTAATAAACATCACAGGCTTGTTTGGGGCTTCTAAACTAGTGACAACATGTTTCATGTAATGCTCACTATTCAACTTGAGCTGATTTTATTTTCCCTTGTAAGGCAACCAGATGGTAGAACAATCAATGGCGAAGCACCCATTTAACTCGCTCGACCAGTCTCTGCTCAACAAGAGACCATATGCTTCAGGAATGTCTACTACTATAATGTGAATGATTTGGTGAACCCTAGAGTCTGAGGACAATCTTATAAGAAAGTTTTTTAATTCTCCACAGACTTTTACTTTTGATCGATCCAATTACACTATTTGTGTCCCAATATTACTAGGTTCAAGGCCTAATTTCTTGCAAACTGAGTACGACATGAAATTAGATGAGGCCCCTGAATCTACCATACAGTTGTGGATATTATGATTGTAAATATCGAAGATTAAAAGGAAGGGAGGCATCTGTGATTTTGACTTTTTCCCGATCATGGAACCTTTTATTTAAGGCTCCAGGATATCCAGATTCGAAACGAGATGCTGGGGAAGATTAGGGGCTTTTCCAGGAAGTGCATTTACAATTTCATCTCTGAATTGTGAAATTTTGGTAAGTTCTAAGAGAGAGATACTAGCCCTTGTCCTTTTTAACTCATCAATTATGCTAAACTCTAGATTCCTAGGGTCGGTCTTATCTACAGGTTTAGTGATTTTATTTACAACTGGTTCGACAATTGCTGGCTTACTCGGAGCACTTTACTTGGAAGGGTCTGGTTTACCAACATCTGGGATTGATGGGGAGAGACCACCTTGTGGAGCTAGTGGTCATATTCTTCGCGTTTGGTAGGAATGTTGGGTGGTATTCACATCTCCTAATCCTTCTTCATCTTCTTCCTCAAAAAGGCTAGACAGATCCCATAAGTGATTAATTGTATATTCTTCATGAGGGGGCTCCTGGGCTTTCGTGGCCTGAACACCAGCTGTCCCAGAGGAGGATTCTTTCGCGATTATAAATAATTCAAACATGTTGATAAATGTTGGGAAATATTTTTCGAAGTGGTTAGCTTTATTAGCTCTACAAAAATTTTCCATCGCAAATTCCTGGACATTAATTCCTTCTGGGGGAGATGGATGTCTTGGAGGAAAATTTTGCCTATGTGGGAATTTAAAATAACCTCACCCTTAGGTTCCTTCCCCTAATTTTTTTTTCAATTCTATGATTTCGTTGGAAAACTGTTTCACTACCCTCTGCAAACCTTCTACATTAAAAACATCGGAATCCCTTTTGTCTCTCGAAAACTTTGATGGATTTCTGCTGTTACTTCCCTTTTCTATCCCCTGTTGTCTTGGGTTTACCTTCAAGCTGTCCATGTCTTTTTCTACTTTAATTTCTTCAATGAAGTTTTCCTGTAAGGTGTTCTTTTCCTTTTGTTTAACAAAAATGGCCATGGTCTGGGTTAAGGAAGAATTGTACAATTCTATAACAACTCCTTCAGTGGGTGTGAAGTCTTGAGGGATCTTGTTTCTGAGTGAGAGGAATCATTGGTTAAAGTATTTGACCTTTTCTTTAGTGTCCGCCCTCATTCATGATAGCTCTAAGACTAAGACTGCAGGTGTTTTATCTTATCCAAACTTTCCAAGGAATGATTTCTGAAATTCATTCCAGCTTGTTATTGATCCTTATGGGAGAGAAAAATACTAAGTCGAGGCCCTTCCTTCAAAGGTATAAGGGAAGAGATGGCACACCACATCTTCAGTGTGGACATTCATTAATCAGATTGCTAGCATGAATTTTTGGATGTGGTCTTCTGCAGGTTCCTTAGAATCCGGGTTAAATTTGGGAAGTAGTTTCTCAAGGTGTTTAGGGAGCCAATTCTGCCTCCCAGGAACTACGAATGCATCCCTAAGAAGCCAAGTTCTGTGTTTTCATTACGATCTTTATTGAAGTCATTATTTAGCCCTTCCATAACACCTTCTTCTTAGGAGTCTGTTTCATGATGTTCGGAATTCGAACCGTCTTCGGATGGGTGGGGTGACTGAGGCTAAAAACTCTCTAGGTCTTGATTTTCTTCCCATATCATAGAGTTAGGCTGAGATGGGGTAATGCGGGATATCGATCCTGGTATCTCATGTAAGGCTAGGTCAACTAGGTCTTTGAAAGTTTAAACTATGAGCTTATTTCCTGATTAAGTGACAGGTAAAGTTCGTACCCTTCTCCTAGGTAGTAACGGGGCGATAGATAATAAACCAACATGGAGAGCGTAATTGCAGGTGATTCGCTTGAAAAGATCAACTTCAGGGAGTGGGACTGCAAAAGCATGCTCTTTTATATATTCTGGATGCGGAGAAACTTCTGTGTCGGAATCTCCCATGCAGAGTCAATTATTTCCGCGACGAGTAGTTTGGTGAAACAAAGTATAAGGTGGTGAGATTTACCAAAAATTGGTTACTCAACTACTGAGGTTATGTTAGGTTGTTGTGAGTCGGTTTTAGTCATGAATATCTCACTGATAAGTTGGTTTAGGCCAGCCCTCCTTCTAGAGCCATTTTTGTTGACCGGGCGAAAATCACTACGGTAAACAAGGAGAGAAAGGCCCAATAGAGGTTCCCAATTACCCCCTCTGTTGTTTGGAATAGCTAATCTCAACATAATTATAGCTATGTTGCTATTAAGGTGGATGCCTCTCCTTAAAGAGGACTTGGATGGTGTTGGATCAAAACTATTTTCCCTTTTTTTTTTGGTTTATTTTTTAGATTTGTGTTCACCAAAGATCGAAACTAACTAAACTAGCAAACATCCTACCCATCCTTATAAAGGAGTGCCTTGATACTAAGCCAAAGAGAAAGAAAACTGCATTTATGTTCAACATGCTATGATACAGAAACCACTAATTAAGCTGAAAAAACTTATCATTAATTGTAGCGCATATCAACAATAGTAAAAGATTCTTTCAAAGATAGTTTTAATCACACAAATTTACCTTAGTTAAAAGCAATAAATGCAGATTGATAGAACAAATTTGCAGAAACACTGGTTTACAGTCTAGCATTCAAATAGAAGTAAGCAGAACTAAGAGCATGGAAACAATACACCTGTATTAATGCAACAATGCATGATCAATGAAAATTCATAAACCAACAAGCCATGCATACACTTGTCAAATCCACAGTGAAGAGACAATCGTCCTATTATGATTTCAGTGTCTAAATAAGTTCATTCCCCAAGCTTTCATACACTAGGGTCCAAAAAATTTTGTTCCCCAAGCTTTCATACACTAGGGTCCAAAAAATTTTGTTCCCCAAGCTTCCATGCATCAGTCACACTCTTTCTTTTCAAGTGATTTACCCCCCCCCCCCTCCCCCTCATAGTTCATCTCGGGGTTTTTATGATCTGACCAGACTCTCATGATTGATTTACACATGTGAAAACAAATATCCTAACTGACTAATAGAGTGTGCATTCAGAAATCACTCATAAATAGGAAAGTAACAACAAAATTTGGTGAAAAATGAGCTTGCACCCGTAAAACATCATGATCAAAACAGTAACAGAAGCTGCACACTTTGCCACTGGGGCCAAGTCATGGGATTTTCAAATAACATTGAGGAATGGCAGATGGTCGTGAAGGGATTTCACAATCACGGTGAGGTGGCAGTTACTGCGTGTGCGGTGGTGACCGGATTTTCGCATGGTTCGCAAGTGTTAAGTGGTATCAGGGCAGAGGATGCGATACAATGAAAATGAGACACGTGTGGGGTTGAGTGATAATGGAAACCACTTATTTCGCACCCTCACCCCATAGTTAAAGTTCGAAGGTTGCGGGGTGGGAAATGGAATTCAAGCCGTCGGATGCATTGTGGAGGTGGAGATGAGGAGATATGTGCGAACGAGAGGGAAAGGCGTACATGATGGTGGGGTCCCGCTGACGGGGCCGAGGTCACTATTGCGTGTGTAGGTGAGGCCCTGCTTATGATCACCTACATGACTACGAGAGAGCTCTTAGGTCTCGCGGGTTCATCAACACAGTGCCCCTGGAGTGATCGTGGGTCATTGATTTGGGTTAGCGTGCCTATGTCACATTCAACCTACGGAGGCACCCTGCAATTTAAACATCAGCCTATTTGTGCCCGTGGGTTTTCCTTGATCTGCCACCAGTTGCTGTCATCTCACCTATGCCAGACAATGTGTGCACTCGTTACGCTATGGTTGGACCCGCCACTCGCAGCTCTGACCTGTGCGCGACTCGACCCTTTGTTGTGTTTCACCGCAAAACTCATGTTGTGTTTGTAGTGATAGAAATCTTCCAACCAACAAGCTAACATAAATTTGTTATCTATAGATCGCATCTAAACTTATAAAAGAAGTACCCAAGATGCACATATGTCAGTGAAAGACTACGGTTTAGCATGAAAAATTAATTTGCTAAAATGAACAAAACAACAAAAATAGTTCGACAAAACGAAACAAGGAGTTCGGTGAAAGAAATCTAAGGCACCCGAAATTCGCCGAATCTCTAAGGAGCATTTCTTTTTTTTTGTTTTTCTTGGGTTTTAATATGTTTTATTTTATCTTATTAAAATAGGGGTTGTTGCTACAAACATTATAGGCCAATAATATCTAGCTCTCAAGATTTATGAACCATAGTTTCTGGTCCAAAATGACCACCTGCTGGACCCTCATGCAACTCTGACATAACCTTTTGAGATTCCTTCTTCTCTAAGCACCTCAAAAAAATTCCATCACAGTTCTTTGTGAATAAAATGCCTGCTACCAACTGGAAACGAGCTGACTTCAATCTTAAGGCTCTTCTTTTAATTGCATCCAAACCTTCAAGGGGGCTTCCTGTAGTTAGATAAAACTTCATGTCAACATAACAAGAGTTTGGAGGTGTGATTTCATCCACAGAGCTGGCTTCGCACATGCAGGTTTCATTTTTCCATCCTTCTTCCTCGACAAATTCGTTTCTTGCTAACTCCGCCACCAACCTGCACAATCCCTGACCCCAAACGATCTTAGTAGGCTTGATCTCTACATCATATTCCTGGAGAGTTTTCATCCAATGCGCTCTGGTTTCTCCAAGCTCCTTTTGAACAAACAAGTTTCTCACTGTAGGGTAAGGCACAATTACCTGAGTATGAGATTTTAAAATATATGGGGGAACATTCTTAATTGCCTTGAATACCACAAACGCTTGCTTATCTAACTTAGGATACTTGAGTTGGGCCTCATCCATCCCTACACTCATGAAATAAATTGGAACTCCATCTCCTTCAGCATTCTTTTGAGTCAAAACAACTGCATAAGAGTCACTGGACGAGAAAGTATACATGTGAAAACCTTTTGAGAAATTAGGAATCATCAGATTCAGCACATCCATAATCGCTCTTTTTATGTTAGTGAAGGCTTCTTTCTATCTAGTATCCCATTTATACTTTACCTTCTGCTTAACCATCTCTTGCAAAGGTTTGATTGTTTGGGCGAAACTTGGGACAAATATCCTTACGAAGTTGATTTTTCCCATGAAATATTTCATAGATTTCTTACTATGGGGAGGAAGTATTTTAGAAATTTTTGCTAACCTCTCAGGATTGATCCTCATCCCTTCCTTAGACACCACAAATCCCAACAAATTTCCTACGATTACACAGAAAATGGATTTCTTAGGATTGAGGGAAATCCTATATTTCTGACAGTGCTGTAGAATTTCCTTCGGATGATCAATATGGTTTGATCTGACTTTTGAGTATATCGTTACATCGTCTAGATACACCACCACAGCCTTGTCGATGAGTCCTCGAAAAGCGAAATCCATAGCACGCTGAAAATTTGCTCCCGCGTTGATTAATCCGAAGGGAATTTTCTGATAAGCATAGGTGCCCCATTTGGTTCCCAAGGTAGTCTTTAATCTATCATCGGGGGCCACCAAGACTTGGTTATAACCTGATAAGGAAAACATCTACGAACCAGAGACTTGTTGTAAAATTTGTTCCATTAGCAGGACTGGATAACTATCCTTGTCCGATGCTCGATTCAGATTGAAAAAATCGACACAAAGTCGTATATCTCCTTTCTTTTTTTGAACATGTACTAATTTGGCCACCCACTACGTGTGTCTCACAGGAAAAATGATCTTTGCAGCCAAAAGTTTGTTTAACTCTGCCTTGAGCATAGGTTCAAGGCTGGGATGCATCTTTCGTAATTTCTGCTACACCGGCTGGGCATTTTCTTTGATGAGAATGACATGTTGCATTATCTTTGAATCGAATGTCTATAATCATCGTATGTCCACGCAAAAACATCCTTGAATTTTCGAAATAGCTTGATAAAGGTGGTTTTCTCATCCGGTGAACATTGGACCCCCAGGTTGACATTCTGAGGATTTTCCTCCATATAGATATTGATAACTTCATACTACATAGATGAACTATGAGTCTTGCAATTCATCGCCCTTCTGAATTTATCTTGAAGATCGTAGAGCTTTTCTAATTTTTCCACTGATCGTGGGATGGTGTTTTCACGGATATGAATTTCTTAGTTAAGCTCTTTCTTCAGATCATGGTCATGTTGTTCTTCATTAATTGATGCATCTTTGAAAGTATCTTCGAACCTTAGGAAATGGATAATTTGTTCATTATCATTGAATACCCTCCAATTTGTGATATTATCTGGAACTGAAGGCCTAAAAATGAGTTCAACTGAAAAAGAATTAGGTTTTCAATTTTTAGATGGAATAAGACGAGAAGCAACGTTAGCTAGAAAATCTGCATCTACATTTTGATACCTTGGAATTGAAAAAACGTTAAATGCTTCAAAACAAGACAAAATATCCCATACCTCTTGTTGATAGTGAACCAATCGATTTGATATGCAGTGTATGGAGTTTCTCACGTGCTTAACTATGATCTCAGAACCGCCAAAAACCTTAAGATTCTTAACGCCCAGATCGATAGCCTTCTTAAGACACTGTAAGAGTGCTTCATATTCCGTGACATTATTTGTGCATTCAAATTTTAACTGACAAGAAATCAGGGTTTTGTCCCTTTTCAGATCTTGGAGCACACACCCTATACCTACACCATCTTTGGTTTTAGAACCATCGAAGTGCAAGGTCCAAAATTCTGACTCCATGGCTTTATCTCTTATCTTCTCATCACCTCGAGGAGTTGTCTAATGAGTGCAAAAGAGAAACTCTGAGACAACAGACTCTAGGACTATTGACAAATCAACTGGGAGATCATCGAACCATGTGTCTATGCAATAGTTCCCTGACAAGGAATTAATAAACATCGCAGGCTCGTTGGGGGCTTCTAAATTAGTGACAACATGTTTCATGTAACGCTCTCTATTCACCTTGAGCTGATTTTGTTTTCCTTTGTAAGGCAACCAAAGGTGAGAACAATCAGTGGCAAAGTACCCGTTTAACTGGCTGGACCAGTCTCTGCTCAACAAGATACCATATGCTTCAAGAATGTCTGCTACTATAATGTCGATGATTTGGTGAACCCTAGAGTCTGAGGAAAATCTTATAAGAACTTTTTTTAATTCTCCCCAGACTTTTACTTTTGATTGATCCAATTGCACCATTTGTGTCCCACTCTTACTAGGTTCAAGGCCTAATTTCTTGCAAGCTGAGTATGGCATGACATTAGATGAGGCCCCTGAATCTACCATACAGTTGTGGAAATTATGATTGTAAATCTCGAAGGTTAACAGGAAGGGAGGGGTCTGCGATTTTGACTTTTGCCTGATCATGGAACCTTCAATTTGAGGCTCTAGGATATCCAGATTCGAAACAAGATGTTGGGGAAGATTAGGGGCTTTTCCAGGAAGAGCATTTACAATTGCATCTTTGAATTGTGCAATTTTGGTAAGTTCGAAGAGAGAGATACTAGCCCTTGTCCTTTTTAACTCATCAATTATGTTGAACTCTAGATTCCTAGGGTCAGTCTTATCTACAGGTTTAGTGGTTTTATTTACAACTGGTTCTGCAATTGCTGGCTTACTCGAGGCACTTTTCTTGGCAGGGTCTAGTTCACCAATAGCTGGGATTGATGAGGAGAGACCACCTTGTGGGGTTGGTTGTCCTCTGCTTCGCATTTGGTAGGAATGTTGGGTGGTATTCACGTCTCCTAATCCTTCTTCATCTTCTTCCTCAAAAAGACCGGACAGATCCCAGAGGTGATTAATTGTAGATTCTTCAGGAGGGGGCTCCTGGGTTTCCGTGGCCTAAACATCAGCTGTCCCAGAGGAGGTTTCGTTCCCAGTTATAAATAATTCAAAAATGTTGATAAATGTCAAGAAATATTTTTCGAAGTGGTTAGCTTTATGAGCTCTACAAATATGTTCCATCGCAAATTCCTGGACATTAATTCCTTCTGGGGGAGATAGATGTCTTGGAGGAAAATTATGCCTATGTGGGAATTTAAAATAACCGCTCCCTGAGGTTCCTTCCCCTGATTTTTTTTTCAATTCTATAATTTTGTTGGACAATTGTTTCACTACCCTCTACAAACCTTCTACATTAAAAAAATCAGAATCCCTTTTGTCTCCCGAAAACTTTGAGGGATTTCTGTTGCTACTTCCCTTTTCTATTCCCTGTTGTCCTTGGTTTACCTTCAAGATGGACATGTCCTTTTCTACTTTAATTGCTTCAATGAAGTTTTCCTGTAAGGTGTTCTTTTCCTTTTGTTTAAAAAACATGGCCATGGTCTGGGGTAAGGTAGAAGTGTATAATTCTATAACAACTCCTTCAGTGGGCCTGGAGTCTTGAGGGGCCTTGTTTCTGAGTGAGAGGAATCTTTGGTTGAAGTATTTTACCTTTTCTTTAGTGTGTATCCTCATCCGTGATAGATCTAAGACTAATATTGCGAGTGTTTTATCTTCTCCAAAATTTCCAAGGAATGTTGTCTGAATTTCATTCCATCTTGTTATTGATCCCCGTGGGAGAGAAAAATACCAAGTCGAGGCCCTTCCTTCAAAGGTATAAGGGAAGAGATGACACACCACATCTTCAGTGTGGGAATTCATTAATTGGTTTTCTAGCATGAATTTTTGGATGTGGTATTCTGCAGGTTCCTTAGAATCCGAGTTGTATTTGGGAAGTAGTTTCTGAGGGTGTTTAGGGAGTTGATTCTGCCTCCCAGGAACTGTGACTGCATCCCTAAGAAGCCAAGGTCTATTAATGTTGGCATTAGAATCTTCATTGAAGTTGTTATTTAGTCCTTCCATATCACCTTCTTCTGAGAATTCTGTTTCAGGATGTTTGGAATTCGAACCATCTTCGGATGGGTGGGGTGAATGAGGCTGAAAACTCTCCAAGTCTTGATCGTCTTCCCCTATCACAGAGTTAGGGTGAGATGGGGAGATGCGGGATACCGATCCTGGTATCTCATGTAGGGTTAGGTCAACTAGGTCTTTGAAAGTTTGAACTATGAGCTTATTTCCTGAATGAGGACAGGTAAAGTTCATACCCTTCTCCTAGGTAGTAACAGGGCAGTAGATAATAAACCAACCTGGCGAGCATAATTGGGGGGTAAATCACTTGAAAAGAAAGAGTGTGAGCGATGCATGGAAACTTGGGGAACAAACTTTTTTGTACCTTGATGTATGAAAGCTTGGGGAATGAACTTCTTTAGACCATGAAATCACAATAGGGCGATTGTCTCTTCAATGTGGTTTTGACAAGTGTATGAATGGCTTGCTAGTTTATGACTTTTCATTGATCATGCATTGTTGCGTTAATACAAGTGTATTGTTTCCATGCTCTTAGTTCTGCTTTCTTATATTTGCATGCTAGATTGTAAACCAGTGTTTTTGCAGATCCGTTCTATCAATTTTCATTTATTGCTTTAAACTAAGGTAAATCTACGTGATTAGAACTATGTCTAAAATCATCTTTTATTAGTGTTGATATGCGCTACAATTAACGAGAAATTTTTTTAGCTTAATTAGTGGTGTCTATATCACAACATGTTGAACATAAATGTAGTTTGTTTTCTCTCCAGCTCAGTATCAAGATGCTCCTTTATAAGGATAGGTGGGATGTTTGCTAGTTTAGTTAGTTTCTATCTTTGCTGCACACAAATCTAAAAAATGAACCAAAAAAAAATGAAAAATAGTTTTGATCCAACACCATCCAAGTCCTTTTTAAGGAGAGGCATCCACCTTAATAGCAACAGAACTATAATTCTGTCGAGATTAGCTATTCCAAAAATTAGAGGGGCTAGTTGGGAACCTCTATTGGGCTTTTCTCTCCTTGTTTACCGCAAGGATTTTCACCTGGTCAACACAACCACCATCCCCTCATCCTCGTCAACCACCTATTCCTACACCAAATTCATTTCAATCCTCTCATTTTCCTTATCTTCTTCCTCCTCATGCGTTAGTAGTTTTCAATCTATTGTTCCATCTCCTCCTCCTCCACCACATCAAACACTAGTAGTTGGACCATCAAATGATCTCTCTCCTCCTCATTAACATGTGTCACCAGTTATACTATCCCCCAATCCATCTTCATAAGAAGAATTTTGAGGTCTAAAATGGGCATCCTAAGAAAAATGTACAACAAAAATAAACTTTATAAGAACCAATAGGATTCAAGATGATGATGTCAACCATGGGGGATGATTCACCATTTTTTAAGTAAAAGGGTAAAATAATTAAAAAATAATAAAATAATAAAACTACTTTTTCAACTTATATCCCAAAATTTTTACTCAAATTTCGAGCCGGAGTACTTGTTGGATGAAAAATTTAATTCTTCATCCAAGGAGTACCTATGTTGCATACTTTCGATGGACCCTTCTACACGAAAAATGAGAAATACATTAAAAAACATGATTACAATGAAATTTTTCATGTATTTCTCATTTTTCGTGTAGCAGGACCCATCGAAAGTATGAAACATGTGTACTCCTTGGATGAGGAATTAAGTTTTGCATCCAACGAGTAGCCCCGCTTGAAATTTGAGTAAAAACTTTGGGAGATAAGTTGAAAATATGAGTGAAAAAGTAGTTTTTTCTTTTTTCCCTCTAAAATTTGATGATGTCATCAAATCTTATTTTATAATTTCCTTACGAGGCTTATCTTAGACCTCAAAATTCCCCTAATTCTCTTTCTCCTTCTCCTCCTCAGACATTAATAAATGGACCATAGACTAATCCACTTTCTTCTCCTCCTCCTCATGCATGATGATTTAGACTATCCATTGATCGACCTCATCCTCCTCATCCTCCACATGCATCAAAATATATACCATTCATTGATCCACCTCCTCCTCCCCCTCCTCATTGTATGTCAACAATTGCATTAAATTCCACCAATCAACCCACTACTCCCCTCCGTGCATCTCCAACATTAGATATTAATGATGTTTTACAAGCTATGGTCACATCAAGTGTTATACCTCCTGATGGAGACATATATCATCTGCTCTCATCGTCTACATTTCTAGACATGGGTACTAATATACCTCCTACCTTTTACAGTGGAGACAATGCTACTTGTTTCTTTGGTGGCAAAGCTAGCCAGTAATTGTACCTAATATGTATATTAATGTTGGATATTTGATTTGAGATGTATATATGACATGTTTTTTTTATTTTGATGATATGTATGGTTGAAAAGTATGTTGATATGTATATCGGTCATGCATATTTTGTTTTTCATATTATGTTGATATTGTTGTTGTTTGATTTATAACATGTATTATGAGTAGGTTGATGATTAATGTTATTAATGATTTTCTCTATTTTTAAATTAAATTTAAAATGCATCTCTCATTTAAATATATAGCTATCATCCGACATGGGGTGATAAGTTGGCAAGTTGGGGGGAGAGGAGCTAGTGTGATGCAAAGTGAAACCACTCGCAAACATACTAGAGACATAGAAAAAGCCACATGGCCACTAGAATGAGATAACCCCATGCATTATTATTTCTCTTTCACTCCAATGAGGATGGGGTACCACACTAGATGAAACCTTAATGGAGATTGAAAATCCAATATTGCATGGCTATTTAGAGAAATCATGAGCATATTTTTTCAATTAAGGGCCAATGTGCAAGCAATCACTGTGGGCTACAATTTGGTAGTGATATGGATGAATTTGATTATATGGAATGTTTCCATCATAAAAGGGTCCTTATTTGGTAACCACTCCTTGGTGGATATGCATTTTTCATGCTTAATTGTCTAATTACTCTTTGACATTATGGAATGAAATTTGTGGGGTTTATTTCTATCACAATTGTTGTAGTTAATTACTCTCATACAAATAATGGGATGCCACAAGGGAAAGGGAAAGGAACCCATATCTAGGCCACTCTGCCACACCAAGGTAGAGAAGGATGTGATTACAACAACAATAGTGTCACATATCATGACCTCCTTGGAGAAAAGGAGGTGTATTAAAGAGACTGAAAGGAGGAGTAGAGCTACTAGGTGAATGATTGATAAATGTCAAATGGAGGTCGAGGTTGTATAGTTTTCCATAGACCCAGACATCTCATGTACAAGAGACATGAAATTCCATAGAACTAGAGTTGTATCGGCATAAAAAGAGATTATATACCCAAGTGTTCTTGTTTCAAGGGGAGGACAATAATTTCATTAATGTGTGACTTAAGTCACTCAAGAGGAAAGTTAGGTTCCTCATCTCCCTTGTTTCTTATCTGGTCAAGAAGCAAGGAGGGGGGATTATACTGCAGGCATCAAGATCCTCCAAAATCCTCCTATAAATATTTTTGATGAGGAAAATCATTATGGTAAGAACTAACCTTATTTTTCATTTTTGGGTTTTACTTTTTGATCTATTTAGTTTTATATATGTCTATGCTAGTAGTAATTCCAACCTACTTTCCCTCCAAGTTTTGGTGTATTTTTTTCTTGCTACACTATTAAAATCCTAGTTTTTGATGTTAGGCATGATACAATATGTCATATAATGCCAAATCTCCCTCAAGGTGAACCATTTTTTGTACAACAAAATACAATATGTTGATTAAACACTATTACAAATTTGGTTAAACGATAATCAATTATTTCATTCGTTTTCATGAGAAAAATATTTATATTTCATATAAGGAATATACATATTTTGGTCCTCAAGGGACTTGTCAAGATCAACACAGAGGGTCAAAGTTATTACAACAAAGCTCATGATGTCACTTGCAAGAATTGAACATAGGTGGAGAGGATAAAAATCGTTCTTCCCAACCACCTGAGAGAAACCGAAATGACAATGATTGCATGGTTTGATTTGATAAAGGATACATATTGTGAAGTGTTTAAATTCAAATTTTGTATATTTTATCTCTATTTTAATACTATGTGTACATTAAAATATGTTTAATCCTTGATATCTACGTAAGGAAATACCATCTAAAACAATGTGTTTGGTTTTGACACCTTTTTATATTAATTCCAATGTTCTTTAAAATTATAACATATCTTATAGATTTGAATTATGTGATTAAGTTAAACCAAAATTAGTAAGCTAGAATCTATCATTACTTGGGATATTTTTAGGGTTATAATATTAAATTTCAATAATAGCAAATATGCTCAGTAAACATTTTTGAATTGGTTCAAATTTCCAACTATGTGCATTATATCTAATTCAATTAAATAGTACCATTTACAAAATATCACCATGATAAATATTAAACGTGTGCACTTTGCATTCATTCTCTTCATATAAAGTAGAGAAAATGACTAATTAAGGGAGTCAAAAGTGGATGTGTTGCACATTGTTGATCTATTAGATAATGTCTATATATTCCATACTCATTTATATTTCATCATAGATGCACACATAATGATTTTTAAAATGATCTTTTGGTAGATCAATTATTCATTGATATAGTTTAATTACTCAAAATAAATATTTACTTATATATTATAAGAATATATCATTAAATTTTTGATAACTTGATTAATTCTTATTAATTCAAAAGTTAACATAAACATATGTTAATATAATAAACAGTAAATATGGAAACAAAAATATATAAAAACCACATTTTATGCTTATATTATTTAATGTATTTTCAAACGTTATAAATGAAGAAAAAAATTAATTGGACAATTATAGATATCCATAATAAAATGACATATGGACAATATCAATGTCGAAAAAAAAAATTATATATCATTCTTCATTGCCATCACCCTGATCATCTTTCTCACTTGGAATTATAACATTATTTTTCTTGAAAATATGCTTTGATATCAAATCATGTCTCCTTATAAACCAACAGTCCGCATTCAACACATTTGGGTGAAAAAGCACTTGATTGCAATGTTTTGTCAAAACCTAATGCTCCTTAGTTTCAACACACATTTTTTAAAAGTTAATACACATTATTCCACTATCATGATTTTCCTTTACATTTATCCATTCAAGAGTGTCTCACCTATTGAAACTAAAATTATATCAGTGAAATGAGGATAATTCCACTTACATTATCTCTTGTATCATTCCAATAACCTAAATTCCCACTCTATTAGGTTTTGACCACAATGGTTATCATGATGATATTGGTTGAACTCAATCTCCACTCTATAATCTTGTGTGATATGTCCATAATTGGCATCCTAAATGTAAACCACGTCTTTTGGTGCCTCCTAAAGCATAGGAAGAGGACTACCAAATTGATTTCTTCTTACAAAATCTTCCCAATTTTATTTTATTTTCCTTATTTCCTCCATAATAATAATTTTAATAATACCATAATGATATAGTTGATGCTTCACATTACTGTGTATTTAATGAACACCCTTAGCTATGAGTCCCAAACTCTTATGTAGAAAGTGAGGAAAAGCAATAAGCTCATTGGCTTCAAATTCAATAATATTTGGATGTGGTATAAAAGGGTATTGGCATACCTACTGTAGAAATTAATAAAAATTTGCAGCACATAAAGCAAATTTATCCACTAGCTCTCGATGGCACAACCATTTTCTAGCATGTTTTAATCTATGGTTTGGTAAAAAATTGGGCCCAAATTCCTTGTTCCACATGTTTTTTCTTGAACCATTGATCACCATTCTAAGGGAGCCTTGTGTCTTGGGACATAGATTCCTCAATTACTACCATGAATAAATCACCAACTTTGTCCATCTTCTCATCAAACCCACGAGTGAAGGCCATTATGATGGCATCATCATGACCCTAAAATATTTTAAGGTAGGGAGGCCATCATGCAACATTAAAAATTGTTATTGGAGTAGTGTAATCAAGGGAATTATCCAAGGCCACCAACGACCACAACTCTTTCTTCGCAAGCCCTAGTTTTCCCATCAGGGTGCATCAAGGCTTGCGATTTTAGTTTTTTTTTGTTAGTTAAAATTAGGGTAACACTCAAGACAAGAGATATGGTGATGAGAGGGAATAATTATAAATATGTGGTGATGAAAAAATAACATATACACCAAAATGGAGTGATATGTGAAACAGAGGATGAGAGGATGCATGAAACAATGTGTTAGATGAAGGTGAAGTAATTCCTTAACAAGGAATATAAAATTGTCAAAGAATGATGAGGCACAACACTCATAGGAATGAAGACTAAAAATAGCCCGTGAAAGTGAGATAATGGTAGATGATTATCATCATTATGTGATAAGAAACTCATCTGAACGATTGCATTAAAAAATAGATAAAAATAATGTATTTATAGATATGGGACTAAGGTTTATATTGCCAATATTACCTAGGTTTTAAATACACCAAAGAGACTTATAACATGATAATATTACCTTAGTTTACCTTTATACCAAAGCTTATTGTGATACTATACAAGAGAAAATCTAATTTTTGTGTGACCAATAAGATATTGTGCTAACTATGAAGAAAAAATATATGGATTGGAAGTTGACTTTGACTGTTGTATTCTAACAATTTTGAAAAAAAATAAAATAATTTGTTGACAATATATTGAGAAAAATGAAAACGAAAGAATCCAAATCCTTGATCACACCCTATGGGCATTGGATAACATTGAAATATATACACTAACTTACTAAACATTCACAGGAAATCATGTGACTGATTTATATATCTTGTAACCAGGACTACCAAAATGTGTTGAATTGAAGATCCATAGAGTTTTTCATGTTGTTGGTGTTGTATTTCATATATTTATAGATCCATGGCTTCATAATTTAATCAATGTTTGTTTCTAAAAAAAATCAAGGGCTAAAAAATAAAATTAAAAATATTGAAAAATAAAATGACAAATGACCCTTGTGTAATGACTCGCTTCCCTTTATTACTATACACTATTGTTGCTAATAATGTTGAGTGAAAATGGTACTCAGGTTGATGTTGTTAAGGAAAATGATGGTGTTGACGTTGATGATGATATTGAGGGTGATAATGGTGTTTTTTTTTATAACAATTATGATGATGCTAGAAGTGATACTCATGCTAGTGATGATGAGAATAATGATGATGGTAAGAGTGGTGTTGATGTTGGTGCTTGATAAAAAATAACTACAACAGAGGGTCTTGTTCCAGATGTGATGGCGAAATTGGAAAATTGGTTATTTCAAGCTGTAGATTAGGGAGGTCTTTCATGGACTTGCCTCACATGAATCAAGTGTTGTCATCAAGGTTAGACAAAAAATAACCCCTTTTTGAAACAAGCCAGTTGCTAATTAATAGCTAACACCTCCTTTTAGTAAATACACACAATGTTTGGAGAAGATATGCTCACCTGTTACCTGTTTTTCAATTTGATTTCTATCGTAGTTATATCAGCGAGCTAGTTTTCATAATTGAATGAATTTTTTTCTTCACTTTTTATTATTTTTTTTTTTTGGAACATTTGCCCACAAATTTCCTAGTTTTCAAGCAAAGTTGGTTTTCACAATTGAACCATTTTTTTCTTTACTTTTTATAATTTATATCTCTCTTCTCTCTTTTATTTTATTATATTATATAAACAAGAAAAAAATCAAAGTGAATTTTTAATAGGTTGGGGGTCCTCCCTACCTATTATTTTAAAACCAAAATATTGCAAAACATTTTGGACAAATTCTGCCCAATCAACATCTTATTGGTATAGTCTTAATCTATGCCCATCGACCAAAAATGAAATTCCCTTCCCATAAATGGTATCTTGATGGCTTGAAATTCACTGCCTCGACATTATAAGGGAGACCACCCGGTCAGAAACTTAAAGAAAATCCTTTTCTATTGAAATTGTGGTTCTGACTGGTTAAACTAGGTCCAATTACATTCTCGCTATCTCTACTAGATTAAAATTTGAATTTCACCTACCAATAGAAAAGAGACATCAAATCAAATCTTCTTGATATTCAGGAAAAAAAGTGATCCTTAAGCTGATCTAGAGCTCAGCCAATCCACAATTAAAATTTGCCTCTTTGATAAAAGGACTTCTAGAACACAAGATACAAATTAATCCTAAAATACAAGTACAAGGAAATAAATCCTAAGCCTATCTTGATTAAGAAGATGTATATCTAAACCAATTGAGAGAAAAGTAATTAAATGATTGGGATTTTAAGCATGATTGACTTAAGATGAATATGCAACTAATGAAGTAGTTCAATTAACTAATATTATGATTACCAAACATGTTTTTCATAGATATATTAACCACAAATAATAAATCAAAAACATTAGGAATAAATTCACATAATGCTAATGGAAATTAAATCAGAATTAGATGACAAATTTGTGAGTAAATAGTTACTTAGAAATTTAATTTAAGCATAAGAGAATAAGAGGAAATTAACAATAGATCTATGAAGCTAATGAACTAGATAGTTAATTCAAAAATACCTTCATCTTCACATTAAACATTAGTGCTCAACACGAAATAAATTTACGCAAATATATCATTAAAAAGATGAAATTTGAATTAAAAAGAAAAATATCTAAAATAAAAACTTATTTGAACCTGGTCTCTTGCTTTGTTCCTTGAATTGATCTCCAACAATATTTCTCAAAGCATAAACTCTGCTGGTAAAAGTAAGAGCTGCAATAGTGCAAACTCTGCCTCTCATACATAGTTCATAATGGAAAAAGACAAATCCCAATAATTATGAGATCTGATATTGATCCTCTCTACTAACAACCTAAAACCCCTATTACAGTAATTCTTTAAGAATTACAAAATTCTAGAAGAGAGAAGCCTTTTGCACATTCTACAAACAATTATTTATAATTTACAAAATGAATTCCAAATAGGAGAGTTGTTGAAGAACAATTTTTCTCCAAAAATTTTCATTGGTCAAAATTTTTTTTCTTCTCTTGGAGAATTTTCATTGATTGAAATAGTTTCTTCCTCATCCCTTGAACTTCTCTCCTGCCACAACCAATTAAAATTTAGAAATTAAAACCAAATTGGTGAACAAAATAGAAAACAAAAATCCATTATCAACAAATTGTTAAAAATAAAAATAAAAAATAATTTAAACTCCAAACAAAATTTAAGATGTGATTGCTTCACTTGAGTTTGCTTTTGAGAAATGTTGGAGGAGAAATTCCAATGTTAATAAAATTTGTCCAAATCAACATAAAAATTAATTTTGTTTCAAATTCGTCACTTTTATTTTTGTTGGAATTATGGGTTATTAAATGATGATATTTTTTAAAATTAACCATCCCATATTCTGCTCCTTTGTCATATGTTTCCAATGATATATTGTGGGCTTAATTTGGTTGAGTAAATCTCCATATATGCATCTCCAAAGATGAGGAGCCAAAATTATTTGAATTTTGGAAAATGTCCTGTTTGGATTAAAATTTGGAAATTTTAATTAAAAAATCTAATTTTAATTAAATTTACAACTAAAACTAATTAATTTATAATTAATTATAATTTATTAATTCAATTATATATATTTTATTTAAAAACATTAAATTAAATTACAAACTAAAAGAAAGGTTGAATTAATTACAAAATTCCAATATAATTCTCATATGAATTATATTATTTACAAAATATAATTATTAATTAAAATTAATTAAATTAAATTATTAAACATTATATTAATAAAATATATTATTTAACATTATGGTAATATTAAATTCACACAATTACATAACTAATATGAAATAGATCTTATGTGTTAAGAAACCATTATACAAACTTTAATATACAAATCATCACATCTTAACCAGGTCTCTTAGAGTTGTTAGGGACATCAGGCCTCAGAGATTAAGTAATTAAGTAATATTGAAGGTTTTAAAATGAAGTTATGATGGATCAAAATCCCGAGGTCTGATGTATGAAGAGTATCGGGAAGCATGAGGTAGAGTTATCAGAACTTTTGGGAAGAATGGATATCAGAACGTCAGAGAATGGGATTATCAGAGCATCAGAGGTATAGTGAAATATCAGAGATCAGAGGAATAAAGCCATCAGTTATCAGAAGTATTACGAATAAGTCACTAGGTTTAAAAATTTTCTTAGGTACATCGGATTGTGTTGAAGTATCAAAGTATCGATGAAGTGATATATCATAACTTTTTGTCAAATGCCTCCGATATCAAAAAATTTTGAGGTCCTAATATGGACTTGAGCAGAGGAGAGAGAATGGGAGCTACGTGGGGGAATAAGGTATATGATAGGAGAGAGAACCATGTCATATCGGAAGCCATCGGAAGAAATATGCATTGGAGGTTTTATGACATTATAGTATTAGAATTTTTTAACATCGCTTGATCTTAATAGAGGTGTTATTATATTCAAAGGTCCCGAAGTTCCGTTATAGAAAAACTTAAAGAAATGGTTGGAGTGGGAGGTATAAGGTGAAGTGGAGCCTACATAGAGTGGGTCCCCTCCAAGAACTACAACCACTTTTTAATTAAAAATCCGACAAAATTAACTACAACCACTTTGCAATTTTGAGTTCAAGCCTCATAATTTCTTTTAAAGTTGGAATTAGAATAAATTAATGAGGACCTGAAAACAAGTAATTTTAATTGTTCTGCAATTTTGGCTGCCACAATTTTGTAGGACCATTAGTGAAAAATGAAATAATTAGTAAAAAATAACTATGATTTAATATTTACAATGAATTACTAATTTTATTTACAAAAAATAAAATAATATACATTTTGTACATTTTTTAACCCATCCAGTAAAAGTTATCAAACTTCATATGAGCACCATTTTCAAATCGTGTAACCAAATGAGATGAAACAAGTACTGATGGAAAACTAGTGAAAAATTGAACTCAATGAAGAAATCAAAATAGAAATCCGTTGAAAATGAAAAATGAAGAAATTGTATGACACTTAAATAAATGAAAAATTCTAAAAAAAATGTGTTTTAGCCAAAAATGTATGGAAAGGGTCCCCATTACTTGAAATAAATAAGTCAAAAATAGAGGGGGGGGGGGGCGGGTGGGGTTGGGGGGTTGAGTTTTCACTACACTTCCATGGGTATCACATAAATAGATTAAGCAATATGAGTTCGAAAATATAAGTACTCAAAGAAGACTTGAGTAAAAATCATGAATCCAAAAATTTGGGAAAAAATTATTTTAAAATTACCTCGTATGAGAAATAGAAGGTACATATAGGATTTTTTGATAAAGCATATATCCATTGTTATGAATGGTCTCTGACATTGCTTTACTGCCAGCGAGCCTGAATAGTAACCCGACGAAGTTTTATTTTATGACATACAAGTCTATCCCTACTGTTAGTGAGTTTCCATAGCCCCAATGTGTTTACTTGTATTTCCCATGCTTCCTATTTTAATCACCCTTTTGATAAGTGCATTTGCGAGCTTCAGTTTATGATGTACATGAGTGAAAGAGGTGGGATGGTAATAGAGACTCATGTTAATGGATATAACACTTTCATAATGTTGACTCCAAATGTTTCCCCGCGACTATCAATTTGAGGCTTTTATAAAGTAGAGGGATGGGAGGGATCCATTGAGATAAAATCAGGTTAGTTACTTTCATGAAAAGGTGAACCATATCAATTATAAAGGATGTGTATTTCTCCATGAAAAAAAATTAAAACTAGAGGGATTTATGGTTCCATAAAGATATACCTTTAATGATAAATGGAACTCATCGAGATATATATAGTAAATAATTTCCATGTTTGTCAACCAAAGTTGGGTGAGAAAAATTCCTTTTACAGCAGCCTTGGTGGAGTCACCAAAACCAAATAGAAAAATAAATCCAAACTGAAGTGAAATAAATCAACAAGCTCCAAAATGTCAAATTGGAAAATAAAAGATGCAATAAATCCTAAATTAAAACCAAATCCAATAATACTAACCATAAAATGTCTCAACCAAAGAATGCAATAAGACAACCATGTGCATATTCATATTATGTTGAGAATTTAATGAATTTTATCTTGCATATTTATAAGCAATTAGGCTCTCAATACATAAGGGAGATAACAGTCCCAATCAAGAATGTCTTCAAACACTTCAGAACTGTATACAATGGTTCTCCAACTTCAACACATTGCTTTCACAAGGTGCTCCTCAAGATTGTCTCACAAAACCATCTCCTAAAGTCTGTCCATTGAAATTTGTGATTTGTTTTAGGTCTTCTTTACCACAAATATGAACAATTTCCATAGATTGAAAAAGACACAGAATCAAGCCTCTCAAAGTTTGCTCACTAATCAAACACATGGGCGAGTTCAGTGTTCAAGGCCCTAAATTTGAAATATGCGATTATTTTTATGACAAGTATATAGTCTGCTTTAAGTAGGCTGAGATCCAAAGTCTCCAAGGTATGCAACTTAGCAAGGATTTATTTTTCTAACCGCCCCAAGATCTACAAAATTAACTGGTCCAAAATTAGGGTTAGGACATTATTAGGGTTTTAGTCATCTTCAACAATGTCATATTGACATCAATGATAACTTTGACCAACATATATTTATTTGTTTTGATTCAAATTTTGATATAAGATTAATTTGTTACTCCATTCTCCTTCACACTTGGATAAAAAACTCAATTATGGGAATGGTGCTAGAAAAAGAGAATAATGTTAGGAAAAGGTAAAATTGCATATCTAATTTGTCTAAAATTTCGGCAGGAATTCATTGAAATCACAAGTTTGATCGGTAAACTATGCAAAATTGAAGTGCCCTAAGGGTTTTTCACAGTGTTGAACTCAAAATTTTCCGCCAGATTTCCTTAACGATTGTCCTAGATCTTAAAAAAAAAAAAAAAATTCAGCCGGATTTCCCAAAAATATCCACTGGAAACTCCAAAAAATCACATTAAAAACAACTCCGTAGTAAATACTTAATGTGAAATAAATATACTTATTTTTATTATTTATTAGCTCCGAGATAAATAATACTTATTTGTTTTAATTCATTAACTTTGAGATGAATATGTTTGCAAATTACCACAATGCAATTATTTTTTATACTTTCTTTTGAAAATATTGAGTATTTTTATAACGTATAAATGTTAAAATTATTTAATTTCATGTTTTTTTTTAAATACTCAATAAAATTATCAAGTATATTAAATATTTTAATAAAATTAAAAAAAAATATTTTGTCAAAATATATATATATATATATATATATATATATATATATATATATATATATATATATATAATATTTCTTTTTTCTTTTAAATCTATGTTGCATATGTCAACCTCCAAATGGCCCATGTTTCTAATATTTTTGATGTTCATGAATTCACTCTACCATTTAAAATCAAATACTCCTAGAATAAAAGAATTCAAGCACTCCCCTAATTAGATTGGATTTTTTGAAATTTTATTTCAATCAATGCCAAGGGAAATTGTGCCCTCAATACACAACTCCTCAATCAAATGAAATAGGGTTTTCTCAAAATATATCTTTGGATCCAACATACCGTTCCAGCACTTACGGGCATTTATAAATGTAAGGGGCACTGGATTTGGAGAAGATAAAGTGTACTCCTGTTTGAAACGGATCTACCAGCGCTGAGAGGATTGCAAAATAGTATTTGGGCCATCCTTCTTAATGACGCTCAAATGAGGGTGGAGCCAAGTAGGGCAAATCGATTTCACTGCGTGTATAACGAACATGATCATAGATGGCCGTATGGTATACGCCATAAATCAAATCAACTCTCTCAGACGCCAGTGCTTTTTTATGTTTGTAGACACTTCCAACCGGGTATGAGTTTTTCTTACTTTTTAAACATTTCCGAGGTAAGAGTTCCCTGGTCTATAGAAAGTTGAAACCAATGAAAGCAATTCAGGTTAAACTCCATACAAGACTTGCGCACAGTACTTATTACAATACCCACCTCAACAACAAGTTTTTCTCTACAAGTGCAGTAAGCGAAGCACTGTATAAAAATGAATCCCAAGTGGACATGGGCACCATTCCAGATTCAGAATTCATTCAAAATGTCTTCAAAGTGGTCATGGAGGGGGCGTGGAACTGTTTGTTGAAAGCCCAAATTGTCTCCAGGCTAAATCCCTGCATTATGAGCGAGATTCTTCTGCAGATTGGCAGGCATGATGGAAACCTGGCATGGACGTTCTTCAAGTGGGCTGCCTTCTTGCCACACTACCAGCACGCCACCCGCCCTTACTGGACCATAATCCATATCCTCACTAAGAACAATAAGTTCAAAACTGCTCAGTCGTTGCTACAATCCATTGCCCATAAAGGCTTCCTATCTTCTCCAGTAGTCTTAGATGTTATGATCAATGATTATAGCAATTTAGGCACTAATTCTGCTGTTCTGAGTATGCTGATCAATTCATATGCGCAATTGGGATTGACCCAAGATGCTATCCAAGTCTTTTATCAATTGGGTTCTTATGGAATCAACCCTACCGTACACTCATGTAATATCCTTCTAAACAGTCTTGTCAAGGCCAAATTCCCAGCTATGGCCTGGAAAATCTATAGGGAAATGCTGTGTAGAGGGATCGAGGCTGATTCTCGGACTTTCAATGTCATGATCAATGCCTGCTGCAAACAAGGTGATCAGCAAAATGCCGAAGAACTTGTAAATCAGATGAAGAAGCATGGATTCAGTCCGGATTTGTTCACATATAATAGTCTTATATCCCTCCTTTCCAAGAAAGGAATGCATTATGAAGCTTTAAGCATTCAAGACACAATGTTAGAGAAGGGCATTCAACCCGATATTGTAACATACAACACTCTGATACATGGGTTTTGCAAAGAAGGCAGATTGAGGGATGCATTGAAGATTTTGAACGAAATGGGTGATCTGGTTCCAAATAATGTAACATATACTACCCTGATTGATGGCTATTGCAGAGAAAATAATCTGACTGAGGCTTTCAGACTGCGGGATGAAATGATAAGGAAAGGGCTGGTGCCAGGAACGGTGACATACAATGTCATCCTCCATAAGCTCTGCGAGGTAGGGAAATTGGAAGAAGCAAATGATCTCTTGAATGAAATGGTGGAGAAGGGTCTTGAACCTGATCACTTTACATGCAATACCTTGATCAATTCGCAGTGCAAGAGAGGTAACATGGCTGATGCCTGGAAACTTCGCAACAAGATGTTACAGAGCGGGCTAGTTTTTGATGTGTATACTTACAAGGCTCTTATTCATGGCTTTTGCAAGTCTGGGAAAATAGATGAAGCAAAGGAAGTCCTGTTTGAAATGATGATTGCAGGTTTGTAATTTCCAACAAGATTTTATAATTCAAGAATTTTAGTTCCTCTTATAAGCTTCCTTTTTATTTTTATTTTTAAAAATTTTTATCCTAGAGGAACCTAGCAGCCCGCCTGACATATAACTACTTGTAAACCTCTGGGGTCTACAGACATATAACTACTTGTAAACCTCTGGGGTCTACAGTCTGTCCTCCTTTCCGTATCCCAGGGATTTGAACCTTGGATCTCTGTGAATTTGAACTTTGGATCTCTCAGTTTTCACAGATTTCACACTACTTCGATCACCAATTGAGCTGCCCCAAGAACCTTATAATACTGGTTTTTACCCACAACTATAGGTCTGGGTTTTTTTTCATGTACAGTGACCAACTCCAACTCCACCAACAGGATTGGCTGTATCCATTTCCGTTTGTGAGAAATGGGCTTCTTGTTAGTACTGAACATTGAATATTAATAAAATCACTTTGTTGTCTGTTGAGTGCAGGTTTTATGCCTAATTTTAGTGTTTACTCGTGGCTAATTGATTGTTATTGTGTCCAACACAATGAAGAGGAAGCTCTGAAGCTGCCTGATGAATTTGTGAAAAGAGGTTTATCTGAAGATGTTTTTCTCTATAGTAGCATCATTCGAGGTTTGTGCAGAAAAGACAAGCTGAGAAGTGCCGAAAAAGCATTCAATAATATGTCTAGGAGGGGTCTTGTTGGTGATGCCCTTATTTATGCTACTCTTATTTATGCATACTTGGGAGCAGGTGAGCGAAATAAAGCTTCAGAACTTTGTGAAGAAATGGCTTCAAAAAGGATTCTGATAAATCTTAAAACATTTTATGTATTTGATAAGTATTCTCTAGAGATGGATGGCAGACCTGAGGTGTTCTGGAATGGGATGATAGAGAGAGGCTTAGTTGTCAAAAGTGTTGCTCAGAAAGTGAGAACTATTGCACAAACTTCCACTTCCAATATGCTATTTTGATATGTAACATTAAGGCTCTATGACCTCTTTTGAGTAAAATATTTGAGGCCCAATAGCTTGGGATGCCTCTTTGGAATTTTCTGAATGGTGTTTCCAACACAGAAGGAAAGTACTTGAATTATGTTGAAAAACAAACTAAGTGGTTTAATGATTCCAGAAGGGAATTGTAACTAGTGTTGCACTCAAAGGCACTTTAAGGAATAAGATACATGGCCTTGGGCTTCCGAAGAATATCAGAATAAGTTCATGCCATCCACATCCATTTACCACCGTTTGACATGGAGCACTTAGTTTGCCCATTTTTTGGTTAGCCCTGTTTTTCTGGCCAGTCTCATTTCTGCACGTTTTGATCATTTTTTCAGAAATCCTATGATCTGGGTTGCCTTAAAATTGGCCAAAATCCCTAGGGCGTAGTTTCATGTACAAAACTCCTCTTGCAGAGGTGGTACTTGGAGTTCCAGGATAATTTCAACCAGATTTAGAGTGAAAATTAGCCGGAAAAATGGGGTACTTTGAGTTCCAGATATCCCATGCTCCATTTATCAGTTTGGTATGTAGACATCTATGTGGTTCACCGTTCAAGTTTACATAGGGGCTGGTATACTGTTCGAAGTTCTCATGCTTGTGAAATTGCATTTCATGCAATGTATAAACAAAAGTCCCCTGGAAAAATTTGCAGCATGCTCTTTGGGCCAGTTTTAATGTTTCTCTTGAGTTTAAAGGAAGCACTTTAAAAAATCCAGGAGGTTGACGCCGCAAACTATAAACATCTTTCAAGGTTATTCTGGGTGTTTCTTTGTTTTTACTATTTAGTGTTTCTTTGTTTTTCTCTAATAGAAGAAATTGTCACCTGGGGGCAGGGGTTTGCGCAGAACTTTGAAATAGACAGGTTATTCTAGAATGAGAGATCAATATTGTGAATAGACCAGGCTCTACAGAGTAAAACTACAGAGGAAAAAATCAACGGTTTATCTCACAACCAAGTAATTCCTGTACAAATCAAAACCATAATGATCATTGATAATTCATTTGATAAAACCTTTCCTTTAGAAAAAATTAATTTTAGTGGAGAAATTTCCTAGCTTCCATCTTTAAATATGTACGAATATATTGATACCAGGAAACTCCTTGACCCACATAACTTGCGAACAGGATTAGCAATGATCCAGTTTCAAACATAGACACATCTCTTAGGCTCACCTTTTCTATCACTCTCACAGATTGTAATATTGGCAAGGTAGAACTGACGTGTCTAGAATCATAGGGCTTTCACAAGTTACAATTCTTTGATCCATGCCAATTTTGTAGCTCATTTCTATATTGGCAATAATATGTATATTTGAGCAATTTGTGACATTTTGGCTCTCATTCTCTGGTTAATGGTTCATTTCATAATCCACACAGACAAGTTACACGTTTGATCTTATTGCACTAACGAACACACCTAAGTGTGATTTGTAATGTGTTAAGATTATACTTTGCCCTGTTATTACTGTTCCTACCATTCTCGATTGTATTTTGCAATACACCGTTTCTTTATGTTCTGCTCATACTTTTTGCTCCCCTTCTATTTATCTCATGCATTTTCATTCCTCACCTGAACATCCATTCTTAAATTGATTTGTTGCACTTCACTTCCTTGATAAATCATTCACCTTTGTCTCTCATCATTAAAATATCCCTTCCACCATTTGCTTGTTGTTTGTGACATTCACCTTGTTGTGTTATTCCAATTGCCACCATTACACCTTTTGGCCTATGCATTGCACCTTAATATTATCATTTAAATATTTTTTCTTTACTTGGTAGAACAACGCCAAACAAGGATTCTGAAGTAGTACAAGGATACAAGACAACTTTGAGGAAAATTTATAGAGATATGCGAGTTGCAATGAAAGTACGCCAAGAATTTGGAGGATTTGTACTATCTACTAGTAGCTTTTCAAATCCAGTAGCTATGGAAGATCGAGGACATCATGATTCTATTACTTGGTGAGGCTTCCATGGTGGGGATAACATTTATCTGTCCACTCTAGCCACCGGGTTGTTATCGCAAGTTGCTAGTTCTTCATCTGCTGAGAGAAATTGAAATACATATGGCTTCATCCATTCAGTGAAGCGAAACAGGCTGGGAGCGTAAAAGGCTGACGATCTTGTGTATGTTCATTCCAACCTCCATCTTATATCACATGTTGAACCAGAATATAAAAAAGGTCTGAGCAAAATGTGGAATGTGGAACCTGAGATCTCTGACTTGAACCTGACACTGAATGCCATGACTCACCTCAACCTACTTGAGGATATTGTTCTACCACCAGTCCAATCTATTGATGCAACTTCATACATTCCAGGACCCCCATAATCTATTCATGATGTAGAGTTGCAATATGCAGAAGACAATGCAGATCCATTTGAGGATATGTAAATGTATTTACTATTATCATTTATGATATTATCCTTTTTGTTACTTTATATGAGGGAGGATGCATCATTTCAGTGTTTCAGTCTTTATATTTATGATATATCTAATGGTTTCAGTTCTAAAAGTGTTTGATGGTTTCAGGGAGTATTTGATCTTTGAACTCTAAAGCGTTTTTTAAAATTAAAAAAATATCATTATATTTTAAATTTTTTTGTACTTGACATACCATTGCCGTATCCGAATCTTGGATTATCAAAAAACTAACGAATCTGGATCCGAATCCAGGTAACTTAGGTTATCACCTTGTGAGCCTAAAGAACTTACTTTCCAATAACATTCAAAACCAAGCCTTGCCTTCATTATTTTCACATACTCAAAGGGTTCCTTCACACTTAGCCAATTTTTCCTTATCTTTATAGCCTTTTGAACCCTTCAGGACTATTTAAACCTTGCCCTTTTATTCTTTGTTCAAACTTTGCTTTCATCTCTATTTACAAATTGGACTCCTGTTTTCACTGTTCAAATTGCTGCCTTGCCCAATTTCCAGATTAAGCTTGATTCCTCGATTGAGCCACCTTCTCAACATTTAAACTGTTTCCTTGCTTGATTCTCAAATTTGGTCCAATTCTTCGATTGGGCTCCCTTCTGACTATTCGAGCTTTTGCCTTGGCCCATATTTCAGAAGTTACTCAATCGAGGCCTCTTCTTATTGTTCAAATTATTGCCTTGGCCGCTTTCAAGATTGGGCCCCATCCCTCAATTGGCCCGCCTTTTCACTGTTTGAAATGATGTCTAGGCTGATTTCATGATGAGGCCAGATTCGTTAATTGCCCCCCTACTCACTACTTGAATTGTTGCTTTGGCCTGATTCCTCAAGCAGGTCTTCATTGTCAAAGTTTGAATATGTCCAAAGCATCTAGACTCAAAGGCAAATGAAGGTCCATACTCTGAAGAAACAAGTGGCACTATCAGGAAAATATGTCCAGTAAGGAATCTTTGTGTGGGTAGTGTAATTATTTGCAAGATGGAACTTGCATGCGTGGCCCTGATGTCACTGTGATTAAGGGAGAGTGGTGGCCCCTAAGTACGAGTTAACAAAAAGGTTGATTAGCTGCTTGTGAAATTGAAGGATTATGAGAGAATGGTGGCCCTAAAGTTTATTTCCGAACCAAATATAGGCCACACCTTTTCCCCATTGGCATATAAGTAAGAGAATTTTGTCTTTTCATTGGGAAGTTTTGCATATTTTGTTAAATCTCATCCTACAAGTCCTCATTTCCTCTTTTACTAAAAAATCTTGAAAAATACCATTCCTGAAGCTACCTTTTTACTCAAATGTATGTTTTGTATCTTTTTTAAGATGGGATGCTATTTCTCCATTTGATGGCCCTAAACCCTTGTGCTCAAAGATCCCTAATGCTGAAAAACCATGATTTGCCCTTTGCATTAGTTGTCATCATGGCCAACAATGAGCCTAACTATGTCAATCCTTGGCTGGCTGGAAGCTATCAACTCTTAATCTTACCTACAATGCTTCAACTTTTGCCTAATGGATATCTGAAAACCGTTCCAAAGTTCAGTGGAAGTGACTCGAGAGGTTGTTATAAACATATCACAGGCTCAGTGTTTCAGGGTTTTGTTAATAGCCTCCTTGTTGAGCATGAAGATGTTTTCGTCCGTCCATGTGTACATTCTTTGGAAGGGGATGCTAGATCCTGGATTAGACACCTGACAACCAACTCCATATTTACTTGAGGGCAATTGCATGATCATTTCCTATGTGGGTGGGAAACAGTAAGGATCCTTCACATTCTTTAACAGAATCCAATTCCATAAGAAAGGATAACCGAGAAGGTGTAACAACATTAGTTCCTCGAATATTATCATGGAATCCTTGAAGATATTAGGCCTTCAAAAGTTGCTACCATGTTAGTATATGTTATTGCCCAAAGTTCTTATGTTTCACTATATCTCAAAGACAGGAATTCATCAAATCTGGATGCCCTGTTTGATGATCCATTAGAGTTGTGAAGGGAGCATGTTGGCTCTTGAACTATTGGCCTCCTATCATCCCCATTCTCCTAAGGAAAGTGAATGTGAGCAAGAATCTAAGCCTCCATCATATACTCCAAACCTTGTTGATCCTTGTTTACATGATGATCTTCTTAAGTTGTCAGAATCTAAAGAACATGGGAGGGCTTCATTTGGTATTCCATTAAAATTGCAAAATCAGTTGTCAAAGGAATCCTTCGAGCCCATTTTATATATAGAACGGCAATTTCAGCATTATGGTCCATCAAATCTGGATGAAGTGTTCTTCATAAACTTTGAAGGGCACAATAGGGTGAAAAACTTTCTCGGCCAACATATCAACTTGAGAAAGAAATTGTTGACACCAATGGCAATTGGTCACCTTTCTCAATTTGCAAAAATAATTGGCAGCCAAAAGATACAAACAAAGAAGAGGATGATTTACAGCTTATTGGTCATGAAACTCATGACACATTCGATGGACCTCTTGCTTTCCTAAAAGATATTGCTGTTAATGAATGATCCTCATATTCTAGTGCATACAGTGTATTCATGTCAAAGTAGTTGTTTGCAATACAAATTAAAATTTCCATTGCATTAGTGCAGTATCTTAGATTAAAGTTTGATGTTTAGCTTCAAAGTCACTTGAATTAATCTTGGGAAATCTTTATATTCAAATAAATAAACATTTTTACCAAGAGTTACTACCCACTATAATTATGCAATTCTTTGCATAAATTTAAGAGTAAAAATGTAAATATGTAGTATGTAAAAATCTGTGAATTATAATTCATTAATAGATCAATAATTTTTACTATCATAGTAGTTGTCATTATGAGTAAACTTGAACCTTTCTCCAACTATTTACAAGTATAAATATTAGATTCGCACACATTATGCGGTGATCAATACATTCTGACAAAAGTATAGTTTGTACAACGAATTAAAATTTCAGTTGCATTATTGCAGTCTCTTAGATTAAAATTTTCAAAATCACTTGAATCAACCTGGGGCATTCTTTATATTTAGATAAATAAACATATTTACCAATGATTTACTATCCATCATAATTTATGCAATTCTAACAGTGTTACCGATGAAATAGGTAACCAAACTGTTATCTACTTTTTTTGGTAGCATAAAAAACATTCAATTTTGAAAAGTGGTGATGCAGAATCACCTTTTTTTTTTTTGAGCACATTTTTGACACTCTAATATTTTTATTTATTAAGTATGAATATTTGTTTTAAAATGTTAGTGATTTTCATGCTAATTTTGAAAAATATTGATGCAGCATCAACTTTTTTTTTTAGAGCAGTGATTTTCATGCTAAATTTGAAACGTATTTATGCAGCATCAACCTTTTTTTTTAGAGTGGTGATTTTCATGTTGGTAATAAAACACAAAACTTAGATTAAAAAAAAAATATAAAAACAATAAAAATGTAAAAAAAAACAAAATTAACTCGTAAAAATAAAAAATTTAAACAAAAATAAATTAAAAAAACAAAAAAATTCCAAAATTATATCAAAAGAAATGACAAAATTTGAAAAAAAAAAAAAAAAAAAAAAAAAAAAAAAAAAAAAAACATTTTTTTCTTAAAAAAATACATATAATTAAAAAAAAGAAAAAAAAAAAGAAAAGGAAAATTTAAAAATAATTTAAATTACAAAATTAAAATTTAGATTAAAAAAAAAATAAAAAAAAAAAGAAAAAATTAAATTTTAAATTTTAAATTAAAATAATAATAATAAAAAGAAAACAAAAATACAAATTTTAAAATTAGCTTTTAAAAAAAAAAAAAAAAAAAAAAATTAAATTTTAAATTTTAAATTAAAATAATAATAATAAAAAGAAAACAAAAATACAAATTTAAAAAAAAAAAAAATTAAAATTGAAAAAGAAAATTATAATAAAAGAATTATAATAAAAAAAACTATCATTAAAAAACAAAAAAAAATGAAAAAAAGCACGTAAAAAAATGAAAAAAAGCACGTGCAAATAATTAAAAAACAAATATCAATAAATTTACTGTTATTTTTTAAATGAAACAATTTATAAATTTTAAAAATGAAAAACCAAATAAACTAAAAGATTATAAAAACAAATTAAATTAAATTAAAATTTAATAAATTTAATGAATAAATTTTAAATTTTAAAAAATAATTAATCTAAAATATTAAATTTTAAAACAAAATTTAAAAAAAAAACAAAAAAATTTAAAAAATTAAATTTAAAATAAAAAATTTGAATTAAAAAATAATAATTTTAAATATTTTGAATTTGAAAAAAAAAAAAAAAAAATTAAAAAAAAAAAGAAAGAATTTTTTGATCGTGGTGGCGCTGCCAGTCGGCCTCCCACCTAGGTGGCAGCAGAGGCCGGCCGCTGGGTGGGCGGGGAGGCTGCAAGCAGCCCCTCACCTGCCCAGCAGCTGGACTCCGCCGCCACCTTGGTGGGAGGCCGATTCCGGAAATCGCCCTCCTGCGGCTGGGGGATGATTCCAGGAATCGGCCTCCCGCCGCGAGAGGGCGATTCTCGGAATCCGCCTCCCGCCTAGTGGCGGGCCTCCGCCATCACCTTGGCGAGAGGCCGATTAGCGGCGCCACCACGATCAAAAAATTCTTATTCTTTTTTTTTTTTATATTCTTTTTTTTTAATTCAAAAAATTTAAAATATATATATTTTTTTTATTTTAATTTTTATATTTGAAATTTAATTTATTTTAATTTTTTGTTTTTGTTTTTTAAATTTTATTCATTTTTTTGTTTTTAATTTTTTCTTTTCTAAATTTTGTTAATAATTTTTATTAAATTTTGTTTTTTTTTTGTTTTTTTTAATTGATTTTTTTTTTTTAATTTTAATTTATTATTATTATTATTATTATTATTAAATTTTTTGTTTAGTTTTTTCACTTAATTTTAAAATTTAGTAAATTTTGTATTTTATTTATTTATTTATTTGAATTTAATATTTTTTTTTAATTTTTTAACTATTTTATTGTTATTTTTTTAATTACATAAAATTTTTATATATTTTTTTATTTCAATTAAAATTGTGTATTTAAAATTAGATTTTTTAAAGTTAAACTTAATATTTTCAAATTAAATTGTTTTTTATTTTATTTTTTATTTAATATATATATATATATATATATATATATATATATATATATATATATATATTTTTTTTTTTTTTTCCAATTTTTCAAATTTAATTGATTTTTAAAGTTTTTTAACTTTTTATTTTAACAATGTTTTTTTTTTTCTTTATATTTAAAATTTAATTTTCATTTCAAAATTTATTTGTTTATTCATTTATTTATTAAAATTTAATATTTTTTTAATTTAATTTTTTATTTTAATATTAACATTTTTTTTTAATTTAATAAAATCTAATATATATATTTTTAATTTAAGTTCATATATATATATATATATATATATATATATATATATATATATATATATTATAATTTAAATTTAATATATTTTTTAAAAGCTATTTATTTTTTTAATATATATTTTTTTAAATTTAATATTTTTATTGTATTTTTTTTTTCATTTTTTTTTTAATTAATTTTTCATTTTTTTACTTTTAATTTCAATAACGTTTTTTTTTTTTTTTTAAACAAGTTTTAAATTTATAAAAATTTAATATATTTCTTTAAATTTAATTTTTTATTTTAAAATTTAATTTAATTTTTTTAAATTTAATAAACTTTTTTTTTCTTTTTTAAATTTAGTTTCTATATTTTATTTTTTATAATTTCTTTCTTTTTTTAACTTGTTTTTCTTTTTAATTTAATATTTTTATTTTCTTTTTATTTTTATTTTTTATTTCTATATATTTTGAAATTTTAATCTTTAAATTTTTTTCTATTTTTTATTTTTATTTTTTTCTTAAATTTTAGGTTTTTTTTAATGTTTGAATTAAAAATTTTATTTTGTTTTTATTTTTATTTTTTTATTCCTATATATTTTTAAATTTTAAGCTTTAAAATGTTTTTATTTTTTAAATTTATTTTTTTTCTTAAATTTTAGGTTTTTTTTTTAATGTTTGAATTTTAAAAATTAAAAAATGTTATTTCTATTTTTAAAAATGTCAAAAATATGACATTTTTTTTTTTTTTTTTTTTGTTATTCTAGTGTGAACTGGTTTTGTTTTGAGGGTGTTTTTTCAATCCTTTTTTCAAGAAACAATTTTGTTTTTAGCATAATTTTATAAAATGTTGAAATTCGACCTTCAAAAAAACTAAGTGCCTTTTGGAATACACTTTTTTTTGTTTTTGGGGTGTTTTTTCATGTTTTTTGAGTCTTTTTAGACTAGAGTTCCAGTTTTGAGGTCAGGTTACCTATTTCATCGGTAACAGTGTTTTCTATGCATAAATTTAAGTAGGATAAAAGATGTAAATATGATGTTTAGCTTATCAACCTTGGGCATTCTTTATATTTAGATAAATAAACATATTTACCAATGATTTACTATCCATGATAATTTATGCAATTCTGTGCATAAATTTAAGTAGGATAAAAAATGTAAATATGATGTTTAGCTTCAAAATCAATTGAATCAACTTTGGGCATTCTTTATATTTAGTAAAATAAACATATCTACGAAGGATTTACTCTCCACCATAATTTATGCAATTCTTTGCATAAATTTAAGTAGGATTAAAAATGTAAATACATGGTGTATAAATATCTACGAATTATAACTCTCTTGAATATACCATTATTACTTGGTCACTTCTTTCAACAATAAAAAGTGTTACAATTAACATTTCATTTTGAGCTACAACTCTAACTTGAAAATTAAATGAATATCTTACTAGTCTCCTAAACAAGCTTCTAAATTTTACTATGGAGATATGAAACTTTAAAGTGATTTATTAATTGCTTGCCTAAGAATGTTTCATTTGCTCTTACTTTGTAAAACATTCAACATGTCATTCAATGTGCTAAACTTTATTTTTCATCTTGTTCTAATAATAATTTTGATGTAAGTATGATATATAAAATATAAGAATAAATATGAGATTAACTTAACTGAAAAAAATAGGTTTGGAGTATGTCTTAAAACTACTTTTGTTTGGCTAAGAGCTCATTTTCCTCACATAAGAGGCATCTAGAGGAGTGAAAGCCTACCCCATAAGAACCACTAAATAATTTTAGAACCAGCGATGTAATGATATATCATTTCTTCGTCTACAAATTGTGCAACATGACCGTCACTAAAGCTTTAGTAATTTTGTTACTAAGAGAATTCAGAGATTTACAAATCAATGTAGAAGAAATAGAGTAGTTTAAAATCTTGGTTCAGAGATATTAGTCTACATAACTCAGCTATTAAGGTGATTGTTGGAGAGTTCTAAATGTGTTCTAGATATCATTAAAAGAGAACATTCTGTTATGATCTCATCTAAGAGATTGAAATAAATATAAGGTAGTTATGATGTAGTTAGTATCACAACTCACGCCACATCGAGGTTGTATAAACAAGTTGTTTCCTCTACTAAATTTACTAACAATGGTGATTTCATTAGTTATGATTGGGAATCTTTATCTAGAGTAAATTCATGAAATATCTCAAAATATGACATTCAAGGGAAAAGGTCAATTATTTGGCCTCTCCTTACCATCAGATTCCCAAATATGGTCGAAATCTGCAATCAATTATGATTTAATTTATCTTCATAATTGCAACAAGTATAAATTCATAAGGAGAGAGATTTTAGTAATCAAGTAGAATAACGACCAAGTTATCCGACAACAATGGAAATCGTTATGGTATGTCTTTGAGAGATTTTTGTGCTTGTTTCACTCAAAGAATGATTACACAATTTGCAGGGATTTGTTAAAGGAAACTTTGGGAGTGGAAATGTAAGTGTTGTTAAAGGAAATTTCGAGAGTGGAAATGTAAGTGTTGTTAAGGCAATTTCAGGAGTGGAAATGTAAGTGTTGTTAAAGGCAATTTCGGGAGTGGAAATGTAAGTGTTGAGCCTATGCCTGCAAGACTTGGAATATGGATTATTTAATGGTTACACACATTCTACTAGTTCGAAGACTCTTATAATGGTTGCCTTGATGTAAGGCAATGAAATGAATCAGATCACTTGACGCTCTAAATGGGAAGCTAAGATAAATGGTAGTTTCATGGAGATGGAATTTGATCTCGAGAAACATGGGTTCTACTTATGTGTGCCATTTTGGTGCTTCAAAATAACAATTGATGTATTCTAAGTTATTAATGATTATTGAATATTATTATTTTAACCAAAGCAAGGTTATGCCCACATGTTATAAATATAACCATTAAACAATACCATGTCTTCCTCCTATAATGCACAACCTATACACAACTACATTTAATACAAATCTTATTGTTGATATTCAATTAGAGAAAAATTTATACATAGCTTATTAGATATCATACTACATTAATATAAATTTGGTGATAAATATATATAGATTAATGAGCTAAGTATAATTTTCAAATTCATTCCTGCAACACAGTTTATGCCTACCTTTTTTTCTTCACTTTCCAACCAATATATATACACACACTTTATATTAGTTTTAATCTCCTTTTTTCCATTAATTAAATAACTAGGATTTTTAATTTTATATCTATAAGCATATATATGTGTAACCTTATACATGTAAAATCATATAATATAGGAATTATAATAAGATTATACTAAAATATTATCACATTTTTATTAATAGCATACCAATATTAACATATTTTACAATATAATTAGCATGTATTAAAAAACCATTATAATTCACACATTTCTTTCAAGCAACCATATCATTAACATCTATTATGAAATGCCAATGTGTATACCCATGTAATCTATTAAATAGTACATACATCTTTCCTCATTGAGTCACTATTGAGACAACAAATAATAATTTGAAAATATTCATTACAAAAATAGTTTTAGAATACCAAACAAATATGATAGCTACTCTTTGACTTCGTTGATCTAGACTATGACTTGGCTTCCTTGTCCCTGCTTTCATTTTCTTAGTTGAACATCATCGACTCACCGTTGACCTCCCTGCCTACTCCTTGGGTACTTTTCTTCCCCACAAACCCCCAAGCTACAATGGGGCTATATGAAAGATGAATATACAAGAAACGTGAAGGTGAGCTCTCAACTCAAAAGGTTCCCACTCTATGAAACTTCACTTACATCAAAATCGCAATAGATCTCTTAGTAGTGACTCCAAAAACACATTATTGTGAGGACATATGTCCAACAATACAATGCAAAAATTAAGTTCCTAGTTCCTTAGTCTTCTTGTATAGAAAGTCTTAGTATTGCCACTTGGATCCTCATACAAAAATAGGTATTTTATTTAATTTAAAATTTCGATTATTCACCCATCCAAGTGTCAGAAATTTATCAAGGTTCTCTTGAAATTAATTTTCTTATTTTCTTTTAAAAAGGTTATTTCCCCTCACCCAAAAATTTCTCAATTTCCTATCTTAGTTGTCCCTTGATCTCAATTTAGATTCCCTATTTTGTGGTAAAGAGTTTCATTAACTAGAGTAATTATGTAGGTATCATATTCTTGTCCTCAAATACTCATGACTTTTTCTCATGTTAATCTTAGTTGGAGATTTTTAATTTATGGTTCAGTTGCATGGAGGTTCTCTCATGAAATTTATTTTTCTCCATTTTTAAATTAGTTCTTTCTCATTTCACGCACATCTATCCTTCTTATTGTGGGTATTTATCAACAATTTCAATAGTCCTTATTTTCTAATCTAGAGTCAATTCCTTTCCATATTTTAGGATATTTAAGATGTTCTAAGGGGTTATTTTACTCATTTTTTTTGTAAGTGTGAGGGTGATTAGAAGTAATATTCAATTTATTTCTTTATGTTTAGCTTTAGATCTACACCTTTATTTCCCCATCCCCAAATTTTAACATTCCAATTAAGATTCGATTTAACTACCCCTTTTATTTATCTTTTTTTTTTTTTCATTATTTCAATTTATGAACATTGACCATCAATTACTTTATTTTTTCTTGACACCAAGGTGTCAATTTTATTGTTCCTTCGAGAAATTACTCACTAAGTTCCAAGGGTGCCACACCACTTTCCCTTGAAGCATCTTGTGACTAAAGATGGAAACATGGGCATGACAGTGGAGGTCACTATTAACTCCAAGGCCATCTTCTGTTCTGAGACTAATGGTGCTAAGGATTAAGGATTCTACCTTAATGTGCACCCCTCAATAAATCCCCTTGAGTGATCGAATCCACTATCCACCCTCGCGACATACTGAAATTCAAACGAATACATCCATACACTTTCCATCCCATGTCACGGGATGAGTGCTAGTGGGTGGAATCACGGATGCTATCCCACCCCTCCCATGAAAGTCCAATTTGATTTGTATAGCCCCATCACACATGTGTGAGTCATTCTACCAAGAGCCTAATTTGTTCTTATAAACATTAACATGTCATCAATAATCATAATGGTATATTATTTGCACAACAATTTATAACATCAATAGTAATCATACGACCCAAACCAGAATTGTTGACTCATCAAGCACATGTGTGCCAAGGTGGTCTCCTATCACACTCAACCAACTTTAAGTAACATCTGATCACGAGGATAACCATCAATATATATAAACATGATAAAACAACATTGAAATCATCAATAAACACATATACACAACTATCAACATAATGCAGACTAAAATCAATAAGTACATCAAAGGACACACTCTCACATTTCATTCTCAAGGTTGTGAGATAAGGAAGGAAGGCATAGGAAAATTAGTTGCAGATGAAAATAAAACATCAAATAACATACATATCCTGAATGTGATTGAGGGAGAAAATTTTTATATGGGAAAAATAGATGAAATTTGGTCATGGCATAGAACAATGAGTCATATGAAATTCGATGATCTAGTGAAAATTTGCACTATAAAGCAGTGAGAGACATGCCAAAGACCATAAAACCTTCAAACGTTATTTACAATAAATGTCAGCATGCGGAACAAACAAGAACAAGCTTCAAGACAAATGACTACTCAACATGAGACCATTGGAACTTGTTGATACATATCTTTATGGGCCTGCAAAAACACAATGTATAAAAGGTCAAAATTACTTCATGTTGCTCATTGATGGTTACTCAAGAATTACATGGGTTGCATTCCTTAGAGAAAAATCAAAAGTATTTGAGAAGTTTAAAGTTTTCAAATATTTGGTTGAAAATTAAATCGATTTAAAATTCATGTTCTTGAGATCAGATTGAGGAGGTGTATTTATCCCAAATGAATTTCAAGAGTTTTGTAAGTCTCATGGAATAAAGAGACAATTTTCAGCTACAAAAGCTCCACAATAGAATGGAGTGGTAAAAAGGAAGAATTGAACCATACAAGAAATGGATAGAACAATGTTGAATGAAGAAAAGTTATCAGACAGGTTTTGGAGAGAAGCAATCAACACTAAAGTTTACATTCTGAATAGAGGAAAAATTAGGGTCATCAAAAACAACAAAACACCATATGAATTATGGAAGGGTAGGCCAACAACAATCAAATATTTCAAATTTTTGAGAGAAAGTGCTAGATAAAGAGAGATGATGAGGATTTGGAAAATTTTGATTCAAAGCTAATGAAGGTATATTTCTTGGTTATTCATCAAGTAATGCTTATAGATGTTACAATAAAACATTGCGCAAAATTGTAGAAATTACAAATGTTAAAGTGGATAAAGTAATGCAACATAATACATTTGCAAGCCCATTTTTCTCTTTGTACTTGTTTTTTCCCTAGTTAAATCGAAATACCTATGCGTCTCTAACCAAAACTCAAATGTTCATGGAAAAGGGATTAAACATAAAACTATTAACTTTTAGCATCTCTCTTTATTATCCAATCTCTAGAGCTATCCTCCTTGATCTTTGCACTCCACTGGGTCCTTCCATAACAATGCTCTGAATATATCTGGTAGATCCTGTGTCTGGATGAAATTACTAAGAATTCCTTTTGCCACAAGCGTGGATTTTTTTCCTAATCCAGGTGGATATTGGTGGCCACCCACCTATTCCATTTGACCCACCACCATCAGTTCTTTCTGTTTTTCAGTTTCAACACAACTTACTATTTTTAACAGTTTTTTGGGTCCTGAACTTCCAGAGCCATTTTGAGGCCCTAAACGACGTTTTTTGAGAAAAACGAGGTCCATACAATAGTGTTTCTCACATAAAAAGTTTTATTCCTTGGATAGATATTTCTAATGAGATATTATGTGTGTCAAACAAAGATCATATGCCAAAGTTACGTCCCCGGGAAGTTGAAACACCAATTTACCCAAACAAGGCCCATAGTTTTGGCGCTTCATCTCCTAGGGTTAGGTTTTTGGATGTTTAGGTTTTTCCATTGTTTCACAATAATAAATAGGCCCTTGTGCCTCATTGTAACACAGTTTAGAGGCCTATAGCCACCACATATCTTCTTAGAGATAAGCTACCAATGCCCTAACTAGTTTATTTCCATTATGCCTGTAAGCATATTTCTGTTATTTGATATTAATGAAATGAAGTATTATTTCTGTTGCATATCCATTTTTATGTCTATTTCAGTATTTTTTTGCATTCCTGCATAAATCCGAATCATTTCCCAACCCAAATGACTAACTTAGTCCGAGATTTGGGTGACTTTGAAAATGCGCCTTTGTTGCAGGGTTGGATCTCCAGATATCTGACTTGATCTGGAGCTCGAATGAATTTGCAAGTTTTCTTGTTTCAAAGGACCTGAATTTGTATCGACCCAGATTCCCTTTCCACGAAAACTTGTATACGAGGTAATGCAAAGTTTAAACAACTTACAAGCATTAAGTTCAATGGAGAGTTTGGATAACTAGATTCTGTCAGTGAACATATTTCATGATGAAAACTTCATAACTATGTTTTCTGATCGATTACTATTGCTCGAGTTAACCTGATTTTGTGCTTAAGCCATTCTCTTGTGTTGTGACTTGAACAAATCTATGGCGTGAGGGCCTATGAGAGGAGCTCCTCTATGACTAGTTAAGGGAGAAAAACGCTTTGATCCAAACTTATGTCATTGAAAATTAAATAATTCGAGGTGTAGATGTTTTTAAACTCATATTATTAACATAAAAGCATTCTTAAAAGAAACACGATACTAATAATTGACCAAAGGAAAAGGAGCTTGCAAAGTTTTATCTAATTTTTGAGAGAAATATTCCTTTTTTCTCCTTCTTGCATGCCCACACACAAGTGCTACAAGTTACATGGTTTTAAATGAAATGGGAAAATAAATATCTAATAACGGTAGAGGGAGGTCGATTTCCAATAACGCCTCTCCTATAACTTATTATTGTTATTATCCAATTTTAAGGACAAGACCAAGCCATACACCAAATTGGTGTATGAGACCCCCTTGTTTGTGGGATAAGGGACCCACCTCCGTGCAACAATTTGATTGCTAAGTCTACGAAGGCATACATACTATACCCCCCTCTGGTTTTGAACTTGTGACCTCTTAGGAGGAAACACATGCTCTTAACTACACCTGGGCATATTTCTAGAACCCCCCTAACTAATTAATTATACTTGTCCCAAAAGGGAACACATAAGCAAAAAAACCAAATATTTGAAAAAAATATTTACAAGGAATTTACCACACTGGGAAAAAAAAATTTGTCATGATGCTCCTGCATCAAACTCCCTCATAAAAAAAGGTTTCATGGACTCTTGTCCATAAGGTCTACAATTGTTTTTCCATGTTTTTGGATATTTTGTAGCATTCATCTAAACTACATCTTCAACTGGAATACCCTTCCATTTGACCAAATACTCATAATAGTGTTTCTTTTTGGTCCTCTTGGAAACTTTTTGATCAAGGATATTTTCCAACTACAACTTCTGTGTTATAGGAATTTTGTCCTTCCACTAAATTTTCTCTTGAATTTTTCCATCCTCTGATTTATGTTCTCTATAGGGATATAGGTCTGCAATACTAAATGTAGGTGGAATTCTAATATGAGGTGGTAATTCAGTCTCATAAGCATTGTATGAGAATTTCCTCAAAATTTTACAAGGTCATATCTTCTTCAGCTTCAATTTATTATATTCATTCCTAGGAGATCTTTCCTTTCTCACATGATCTAGCACCATATCCCCAACTTTGAAATTTACTTACCTTTTCTTGATTTTTTCTCTTTGTTTATACTTTTGGTCATCCTTTTAATTGTTCATGTAATTCTTGCATTCTTGTAGCAAATTCCTCTGCATCAAAATTTCTCAATTCGTCTTTACTCAAGTTCTTGAGTTTAGTACTTCTTTCAGGGTGCATGCCATATACAATTTTAAATGGACTTCTACTTGTACTCTTATTAGGATAATCACTATAGGCAAATTCAGCTTGTTGGAGAACTTAGTCACACTAATTTTTGTGTTCATTTACCAAACTCCTCAACATATTTCCTAAACTTGTGTTAACTACTCCAGTGTGTCCATTTATTCTAAGGTGATATACCATGAGTTATATAAAAGGTTTGTTCCAAGATTATTCCATAAATTCCTCCAAAAGTACCCAATAAATTTTGTGTCTCGGTTCGATACTATGCTCCTGGGTAGCCCATGCAGTCTCACAATTTCTCTAAAAAGTAAAATTTTAATGTGGGTGGCATCACTTTTATTTGAACATGGTATAAATTGTGGTATCTTTGAGAACCTGTCCACCACTACAAAAGTTGTGTCATTCTTTATTTGAGTAATGGATAAACCCAAAACAAAATCCATATTAATGGCTTCCCATGGTCTATTTGGTATGGATAGTAGCTGATATAGCCCAACATTTTGTTGTTTTCCCTTAGTATACTGACAATTTCTATGTTTTTCCACAAATTTCTTGACATCATACCTCATTCCTAGCCAATAATAAAAATAACTTAGTTGGGAATATGTATTATCATGGCTAAAGTGACCAACAAGTCCCCCATAATGTATTTCTTTTAGTCACATTATCTCTCATTGAACACTTAAGAATGAAAAACTTGTTTCCCTTAAACATCAGTCCTTCCTTAATAATATATTCGATCCAAGGAGTCTTGTCTCTCATCATTGGGTTCTCACATGCTTCATAGGATTCTTTAAACTTTGGGTCCTCCTTGTACATTTATTTGAGATTTTAAATCCCAAAGTGCCCACTTGGAAATCCTTCAAAACCAAACACCTCATGCTCAAAGCATTGGACACCTTGTTAGCATTCCCACTGATATGTTTAAGAAAAAAAGGAAAATTTTACATGAACTCAACCCATTTGGCATGCTTTTGATTTAATTTATCCTGCCTTGCTATAAACTGCAAGGTATGATTTCCTGTATATAAAATAAAATCCATAGGCATGAGATAATGACTCCATTTTTCAAGACTTGTATCACTGCATAAAATTATTTGTTATACGTGTAATATTTCTATTTTGTTTCATTCATATTCTCACTAAAATAAGCAATAGTTATATTATCTTGACTAAGAACAACATGAATGGCCATTCCACTTACATCACACTAGACTTGGAAATGTTTTTTAAAATCAAGTAGAGCTTAAATTGGTTGCTATGTTATCCTCTTTTGCAGTAGTTCAAATTCTTTATCAGTTGTAGCAATCCATTTAAATGATCATTGTTCCTTTTTAATGGTATCAATGATAGGTGCACATATATTGCCAAAATTTCTAATAAAATTCCTATAAAAACTAGTCAACCCATGAAAAATTCTTACCTCATGAATATTCCTTAGGGTAGACCATTCTTTGATAGCTTTCACCTTTTCTAGGTCCATGTTTAGTCCTTCTGGAGATATTATAAATATCAGGTAGGTTAACTCTATCTTCGGGAAGGAACGTTTCTTCAAGTTTATTAGGATTTTATACTACTACAACCTCTTCAAAACCACCTTTAATAACCTCAAATGTTTTTCCCTGGTTTTACTAAACAAAAGAATACCATCCAAGTATAAAAGTGCAATTTTTCCAATAAAACCATTAAGGACTTCATTCATGAGTCTCGTGAATGTATCCGGTGCATTGGGAAATCCAAAAGGCATAACAACCATTCAGATAAACCATCATTAGTCTTGAAGGAAATCTTTCATTTATCTCCCTCTCTCATCATAATTTGATGATAACTACTTTTCAAATCTATTTTAGAGAAGAAATTTGCACCACTTAAATAATACATTATATCATCCATATGAGGTAAAGGGAGTTTGTATCTTACCATTATTTTATTTATTTCTCTGGAGTTTATACCAATTCTCCAACCTCCATCCTTCTTTTGAATCAATACTTCTAGTACAACACAAGAACTTAATCTTTCTCGGATTAATCCCTTGTCCGAAAACTCTTCGACTTGTTTCCTAATTTCCGCATTCTCCTTGGGTGCCATCTTGTAAGCTTCTTTATTTGGAAATCTTGCACTTGGAATCAAATAAATGTGGTGATTGATGCTCCTTATAGGTGGTAAGGCATTGGGAAACTCATCCATGATGACATCAACAAACTCATCCAATAACACTTGAATTTCAATAGGTAATTCACTCAAATTTGTATGTGTAAGGAAAACTCTAGGGTTACTAATTAAAGAAAATTGTACCTTTTCTTTCATCTTGAATTATTGTAGTAGTTATTTCCTGCTAATCACCAATATACCTGAGACTACTCCATATTTTAATCCCTTCTCTTCTAAAGGTAGCAAAACATGTCTGCAATTGTTCTTTTTGAAGGTATAAGTATTTATCCTTCCATCATGAACATCTCCTATGCCATATTGACATAGTATTCCCAAAAAGATGTGGCATACATCCATGGGAATAATGTGACACAACACTTCATCTTTGTAGCTACCAATCTATAGTTTGACTCTATTTTGTTCACGTACCAAAATCTAATGCCCTTTCTTTAACCAGGACACTTGATATGGAGTAGGATGCACCATCCTCTGCAATCCTAACTTACTCACCATCTCTATAAAAATGAGATTATCAGTGTTACCACTGGCAATGACCATTTTGTGGAATTTCACTTTAGATTTATATATTGTTCTGGACAGATTTCTCCTCTATGCTGGTTCATGAGATTGCTTCCGAATATTATCTTCAACATTAATTACTCACCCATATTAGGCGTATCTTATTTTACCTTTGTCATTATTGTCTCATTCTTAGCTTCTAAAATACGTTCCTCTCTCTGATTGTTTGTCTTATTTTCATGACAATTCAATGACATGTTCCCAATCTTCCCACATATATAACACCTCATGTCTCTTCCTCTACCCCTTCCTCTTGAGAATAATATTATGCCCCTTGTTTCTCCTTCTCTGGGAGATTTCATTCTAGAACACTCTGCTTATTCTCTTGAAGTCTGGAATCTTCCTCTACTCTTGTGGCTTTGTTTTCTATCCAACTTCTCTTATTCTCTTAATGTTTCCTGATAGAAATCCTCCATTTTTCAAGGGTAAAAGGTCAATTTTGTCCTGAATCTCATACCTTATGCCATTTATGTACCTGACCACCTTCTCAATACCTTCCTCAATGTGTTCTTCCCTGATGTGCATCCTATCATACTCTTCAGTTTATTCTTTCACTATCATGGCTTTCTATCTTAGGTTTTGCATCTACTTGAATAAATTCATCTGATAAGCCTTTTGCATAAACTTGATCTTAAATTTGGCTACCATTCGGTCCCAACTCTTGATATTTTCATTTCCATACTTTCTTCAATCTCCCTGCAAATCATCCCATGATAATATTGCATATCCCCTTAGCCTAGTAACATCATATTAGACCTTATGGTCATTCTACAAATCTTAGTTATTGAAATAATTTTCTAATGAGTTGATCCAATCATGTAGTTCTTCCATATTTAGGTTGTCATCATAAAAAATAACCTCCATTTTTGGCTTGGACCCCACCTTAGTAACCAAATTTATCATTTGTTCCTATGGTTATCCTCTTCTAGGAGATCCTTCCATCTCCTCTTCTAAGCTCGTAGCCTCTCTCTTGTTGATGTCTCCCACATCACACTCTCTTATCTAGGTCATATCCATGGCTTTTGTTATTTCCTAGATGCATTTCAACTCTAGCCTAAAATCCTCATCCATCTTGCTTCTTTCTTGGCTTCCTCTTTTAGGCGGCATACTCATAGTAGCAGTTGTTTAGAAGTCTTCTCAAACTTATTTTATCAAAACTTTCTCTACAAAAATTCCAATTTTTATACCACTCTATTGCAGTGGAATTCATTTGTGGGCCCCTTTTCCTCTTTGTACTTATTTTTCCCCCTTTCACTTCTTTTTCCTCAACTAAATCGAAATACCTATGAATATGTGAACAAAACTCAAATGTTCACGAAAAAGGGAAACCTTACCTTTTAGCATTTCCCTTAGTTATATAGTCTCTAGAGCTATCTACTTTGACCTTTGTGCTCCATAGATTACCACCATAGCAATTATCTAGATAAATTTGGCAAATGTAGTGTCCAAACGAATTTACCAAGCACTCCCTTTGCCATGAGCCCAAATATTTTTTCCTAAACTGGATGTCCAACCTAGTCCAGGATCTAGGTGACTTTGATAGTGCACCTTTGTTGCGGGGCCAAATATCCAGATATCCGACTCAATCTAGGTTCCAGATGACATTGTGAGTTTTCATTTTTTAAAGGGCCTAGACATGTTCTGACTTGGATGACATTCCACCAAAATTTGTATCTGGGGTAATCGAGAGTTCAAACAACTTGCAAGCATTAAGTTCGATAGAGAGTCAGGATACCCAAATTTTGTAATCAAACAAATTTCATGACAAAACATTTACAAATATATTTTTTGATGGATTAATATAGCTCAAATTAACTTAGTTCTAGGTTTAGGCCATTCTCTTCTGTCGTGAGCCAAACAAATCTATGGCGAGAGAGCCTATGAGAGGAGTTACGACTAGTTAAGGGAGAAAAACACTTTGATCCAAATATATATCATTGAAAAATAAATAATTCAAGATGTGGAAGTTTGTAAACTCATACGATTAACATACAAGTTTTCTTAAAAGAAACATAATAGTGATAATTTACCAAAGAAAAAATAACTGGCATAGTTTTAGCTGATTTCTCAAAGCAATATTCTTCTCAAAGCAAAGTAAATTAAGCCTAAGAATTTAATATAATTTAGTGAAGGCAAGCATTGGTTTGATGCTATGGAATAAGACTTGAATCAAATAGAGAAGAATGTGACAAGGTAACTTGTTCCATGACCAAAAGATAAAAATGTGATTAACACCAAGTGATTTTTCTTAAACAAGTTGAATGAAGATGGTCAAGTAATAAGAAATAATCAAGGTTAGTTTGCATAGGCTATGCTCGAGTTGAAGGTATTGATTTTGAAGAAACATTTTCCCCCATTGGAATACTAGAAGATATCATAATGTTTTTTGAATTTGTGTGTTTCAAGAACTTTAAATTATATCAAATGGATATCAAGTCAGTGTTTCTCAATGGAAATCTAGAGTAATAAGTAAACATTGAATAGCCAAAAGGTTCACATTATTAAAAATTATGGATCATGTTTGAAAATAGAAGAAAGAACTTTATGGGGTAAAGAAAGCTCTCAAATCCTGATATTCAAGGCTTGAAAAATATATACAACAAGAAGAATTCAAAAGAGGAATTGTTCATAGTAATATATACATCAAGGAAGACGGAGAATGATTAGTTCATTATCGTGGTTTATGTAAATAATATCATTTTCACAAGTAGTATGAGCAAAATGTGAAGTTTTTTTGCAATGGGAAGTATGCAGGAGGAATTTGAGATGTCTATGCTCAATGAAATATTATTCTTAAATGGTTTATGGATTTCTTAATCTAGCAAAGGCATGTTCATTTCAAAAACCAAGTATATCAAGGAGATGTTGAAGAAATTTATAATGGAACATTGTGCACCAATTAGTAAACCCATACACACAACTTGTAAATTGAGTAAATATGAAGAATCTCTGGAACTTGGAAGCAAATCAAACATTGTATAGGTCGATGATTGGCAACCTACTATATGTGATAGCATAAAATCCAAACATTATACAAACAATAGGATTGGTTACCTAGTTTAAAGTTACACCAAAGATGCTCACGTGTAAGAGTGAAAAGAATATTTAGATATATAAAGGGCACCTTGGACTTTGGCTTTGGTACTCAAATATGAATATTTTACTTTAAAAATATATACATATGCAGATTCAGCAAGAAATATTGATGATAGGAAAAGTAAAATTCAAGGATATTTTTTTCTAGGTAATAGTATAATATCTTTATTGAGAAAGAAATAGTCTTTAGTATATCTATCCACAATAGAGACTATGTATATATATGTAGCATCTTGTTGCACACAATTTCTTTGGATGAAACACACATTTAGAGATATTAATGTGGAATATGATTATCAAATTTCAATACTTGTTACAATGCAAGTGCAGTAAATATTTCAAAACATCCTATTATGTACTCGAAAACAAATCGTATTCCATTCAAGCATCACTTCTTAAGAGAAAAAGTAGTATATTACAATGTCAAGTTGGAATATATTTCCAACAAAAACTATATTGTGGATATTTTCACAAAAAATCTTCCCAAAGAGACATTTGAATATATTAGACCACAATTGGAGTAAGTGACCCATCTCATCACTAAGTGCTTAAGGAGAAACACAAGTTCATGGGGAACACCTGTTATCCATTAAGGTCAAAGGGAGACAATTGTAGACATGACGAGTATTGCAAAAATGGGTAGAATTATTTCATTACAGATAAGGAGAGTATTGCAACAAGGGGGATAATTATTTCATTACAGATAGGGAAAATATTGCAAAAAGTGGGGGAATTCTTTCTAATCCTATTGGATTATGTATTTCGTTGCAAGATTTCCATCAATGGCAAAGGGGGAGATTGCTGAACAAATTGTCACATTGATTTCAAAGGGATTATATCACTAATATTATATATAAGTATCCAATTTTATTAAAAAGAGGGTTCTCATGAAAAAGGTGAATTTAAAATGTGAAATGGTGATTTCAAACCCATGGATGGTGGTTTCAAACCCGTGGTTTAGGAATCCCATGTTATTTTTCAACTGTATTTTCCCATAGGATTTGGAAAAATGAAATAAAAATGGGAGCTAATTATTTAATAAATAAATTGACATTACTTTTTAATTAACATGTCTTTTCATGAAGGGTTATGACAATGCATAAAAGGAGAAAGCATTGGAAGGAAAGTGTGTGTGAGAATAAATGTAATTTATGATGTGAACAAGTCATCTTGGCATTTTAGCCATAACATTTATTATTGGGATAATTCAAAAGGTGAAATTTTGAGCACATTGAGGGGAGATCAAGGAAAAAATCTTGTTAAATATTTAAATATTGGTTTGCTATAATTTCATAGATATATGTTGTGGAAGTTAGAGTTTGTGATAGGTCTTGAAATATACTTTAAATGAGTCATCTCAAGATTTTCGTTATAAGTTATTTTCTTTTCTTTTTTTGCTTGACCCATCAAGGATTTGAACTTTGAATCTCATGGTTTACATAGTACTTCATAACAAGGTGATCTCTAATTGAGTTGGCCATTGTGGGTGTTATAACTTATTTTCAAGTATACTTTAGATCATTAGAATTTCAAGAGATGGACAAGAGATATCTAGGTATGTGTGGTAAAAATTTTAGGCATTGGTTCATTGTAATTTTTGAGATATATCCTATGGAAGTTAGGGTTCCTAAATGCTCGTAAAATTAGTTTCAAAGAAATTAGTTTCACATTTTTTCTATAACATTTTTTTGGGAAGTTTAGACCATAAAATTTTGAGGAGATGGAGGAAAGATACGTAAATTCATTTGGTAAAAATTTCTTACATTGGTTTGATATATATTATGACATATTCTCTATCGAAGTTAGGGTTCCTGAATGCTTCTGAAATCAATTTCTAACAACCAATTTGGAATTTTTTATATAAATTATTTTGTGGGATGTTTCAAACTATGAAATTTTCAAATATCTATGTAAAAATATAGAAGTACCTCAGGCAAACATTTTAAATTTTGGTTTGCTATACATTTAGAGATATTTTCTGTGGACATTAGGGTTTTTGAATGGTATTGAAATCAATTTTAAATAGGTTAACTTGGATTTTTTTTTGTAGCATATTTTTTAAGTAGATTTTGAAATTTTAGAGATCAAAGGAGACATACATAAGTTCCTCAAGTAAAAAATTTATTCCAAAGTTCGATACGTGGAATGTTGTATAATATTTTTATTGGGAAGATGCCAAAAACAAAAATCTTTGGGAGAGTTACCAAAAATTTCATTTGTAGATTCAATTTTGGTCACCATTCGCGAAGGAAAAAGTAGGGAGTAGACCTAGTGAAGGAAGAAGAAACAAGCATACCCAGTGAAGGCAAAAGCAATGATCATACCTAGTGAAGGGAAAAGTAGGAAGAAAACTTAATGAAGGTAATGTGAATGTATCATATTTTGAATAAATTATGTGCAATAAAGAAGATTTGTAATTTATGTTCGTTACTGAAACAAACAAATTGGTGTCTCTTGTTAATTTGGTGCTTAACATAGAGGATTAGTTTCTACAAATATCTATAAGAGTATGTTGTTTCCTACCAAGGTTTGTACCAGTGAGGATTGGTGTCTCCAGTAGGTTGGTTCCTATAAAGAATTATAAAAAGAAGTTATGTTCTTATCTCCTAAAAGGGTTTCCACATATGTTCTTATGTTCCATGTTTTGCAGTTAATAGATCTCATATGTGATTTTCTTTTTATGGTTCGTGAATTTTTAAATAAGTACAAACTATCTTATATTGATTCATCTTCCCCCCAACCCTTCTTAGTGTAAGTGTGCTCTTAACACACCAATGGATGAAGATGATGGATAGAGTTGCCATCATTACAGGTAGTGATTAGGCACCATGTGGACTAACACTAAAAGAAGTGGGACCCTCCCATCTTAGCAAAGGTCTGTAAGGTTCCATGTGAACCTTGGTTCCTAGGTAGGACCAAAAGAGAGAGAAAGTGGGCACAGATTTGGTTGCATGGGTTTGAAGTGTCTAGGGAAAGGAATGCATGCTAAGCTCATGTTAAATGGGAATTGAAGGATATACATACACTTATACCTTACATATTGACATGGTCCTGGAAAAAACACCTTCATATGCCTGTGAGATCTTGTAGGATGGAGGGGTAGAGGAGATCAACCCAATTCAGAGTACCATATTAGTTGAAAAATAAATGATTTATCAAATTTTTATCAATATTTTTGGGTCATAAACTTTCAAGGAATTTTTGAGGGCTTAAATAGCATTTTTAGATGTTGAAACTCAAAGATAAATATGTGCATTATGGTACTAATACTATATATAGGTTAAATGAATGAGATTGGAGAGATATTTCCAATAATATATCACAAATGAAAAACAAAATTCTTATGATAAATTTATGCTTGAAAGGGTCCAGGGAATAAATTAGGCATCAGTTTACTATCAATAGGTATAAATTATAGATAATGGCTTAGAATGGGGCATGGAAGTAGTCATTAGAAAAATTTTGGATTGTAGAACATAACCATTGATACATATTTGAAATATGGGCATATAAATTTTGATGAAATTGGAAAAAAAATGATATAGTAATACATAAGAAAATTAGGAAAAATAGACCAAACTTTAGTAAGTCATAACTTTCATCCCAATGCTCGAATTTGGAAAATGAGCAATCCGTGGAAATTTATGGAAAATGATAAGCCATATATCAAACAAAATTTTCTAATTTAACCATACATATTCTAAGGAAATCCAAAGAATGTTATTGATAGCCTACAAAGGAAAAATATTCCTAAATTTCATATAATCTCAAATTTGTATTCAAGTCTAATTGTAAAGAGTGGCTAATAAGTATTGTTTCCTACACACTGTAGACTTAGGTATAAATATAAAAGAGAAAATATAGGATGATGATCAGGAGTATGGAGGATTATTCGTGGTCGTAGAGTCATGAATAATAATTCTTAGGGATGAATGTTAGTATGGGTAATGTTGAAACTGTAATCAAATGGGTAAATCAGAGGATATAGATTTGGTAGATAAAAATAGGAGTCTCAAGATGGTGGTTCTCAACTATTAGAGTCCATGAGAATAAAACTCACCTCAACACTTAGATTTTGAAAAGGCTAAATCATTTGCAGGGGTGGATAGATAAGGAAATAGATTCAAGGCATGTTGAGGAAAATATATCTCATGTCAAGAGGGAGGATGCCAAAAATTCAAGGCATTCTAGGAGTGATGGTAGGTCTCAACACCAATCATTAAAGCATTAAACTAAACGACTTATGTTTCCTTAGAGTCTAAAAGTATCCCAAGCATATCATCACTCAAAAATCAGAGAATGAGGTCTAAATTGGATGATTTACAAGGAGAGATTAGGAAGATTAATCCACCCACATTTTATGGTCACCATAATAACGATGAGGATGTTAAAACCTAGTTGTTAGGGATGAGGAATTATCTCCAATTTCATGATTACTCATACAATTTGGATTTATAATTCTAATTTATCACTTGTGAGGAAAAGCATTAATATGGTGGGACCATATAAATAAATTCAAGGACTTGGATGACAAGAGAATCTCATGGAAGAAAAAAATCTAGAACTATTGAGGTTGGCTTTTCTAAGGATGAGAAGGTTAAAATACTAATATTTTCAAGTGGTTTTCCAATAATAAAATTATATTTGATGAGACTAATACCTTTGATTAATTTCTTAGGAAGGTCAAATATC